>PVJO010001671.1:37735-165034 GCA_004026905.1 Hystrix cristata | reverse complement strand
TCTCCCTTTCACACTTGGATATCATCTGGGTATCGACTTAGTCTCTGGCTACCTTGGCAGTGGGAGTCTGGGCACATGGCACTGAGACACAGGCCGACAGGCGACAGAAAGAGCGAGGCCACTGCCAGGCTCGTCCCAGCCACCCATGACCCAGTTCTGTCCCCTCCACCTAATGGGGTGTGGGGCTACCAAAGATGAGTGGCAGGAATAACACCTTTGTATGGAGGACTCAGAGGAAGCCAATTTCACTTGGAGGCTAATTTGGGGATTATCGCTATTCTTTGGAGTTAGGAATAATTTCTGGAACTGCAACCTAAGGAAATGGATGAAAACAGAAGGACCTAAAATCATAGCTGTATGACTAGAAAAGCAGGCTAAAGACAAGAATATGAAGAAACTACAAGTAGTCTTAGGAGTCATTAACCAAAAAGCGGGGGATGGAGAGAGGGTCTGGGGATCCCATGCTGAATCGCATTCAATCCAAGAAGTGGCTGATGGGGTGGGGAGTTCTCGCCTGAAGCAGGTCCTTAATTCTAAACTTGCAGAAATCTACTATCCAAAGTGCTAGGGAAGTGCTAGGCATGGTGGCACACAGCTGCAAACACCTATAATCCCGGTCCTCAGGAGGATTGTGACTTCGAGGCCAGCCTGAACTACACAGCAGGACTGTAGCTCAAAAAAGCCAAACAATAGACAACAACAATGAGGTAGGTAATTAAATATAAAGTAAACTGCAGAGTTTCATCTCCGACAGTTTCCTTTATGTGAATAAAGAAAAGCAGATTAAACCAGCTAAACTCACCAGAACAAGACCGATTTCCTTTCCATGAAGAACAAAGTACAGCAATAGGTCTTCAAACTGTCATTTTTCATAGAAACTGCTGGCACAGCCCTACCTTACCCTACAGTGAGGCAACCTCGCCAGTACCACTCTAAGTCCCCAAAAGCCAGCCAAGGGTACACTGTAGCTTGAAACCATAAAAGGTTCTATATAGAAATATGATTGGCAAACATTTACAATATTTACAGTTCGGGAGGAGCAGGAGGCCAGATGAAATGGTGGTGGTTAAGCCGAAGGCTCACTGATGGTTCCTTTTCCGGGGCCTGGCAACTACATTAACAATAACCCTTCAAGCAGCCAGCCTGTCTCCTCCACTGTACACAGATATGTGAGAGCAAGCTTTCCAGGAAGTAGGAAAAAATGAGCAATTTCTAGAAATCCTTGAACTCTGAAGCTGACCCAAACAAGGCTAATCCTACTAACACCACTAAATCTGCTGAGTTTCCAAATCTCAAGTAACAATCACTGTGAACTGCTATTGTTTACCTAGATTAAAAATTCTGGTCCATTTACCAAAGACTGAAATTTAACAAAGGCATTAATTAGCACACCAATAATCCCACCTACTAAGGAGGCTGAGGCAAGAGGGTCACAAGTTCAAGGCCAACCTGGGCAATTAAACAACACCTGTCTTAAAAGGAGCTAGGGACATAGCTCGGTGCTCCCTGGGTTCAATCCCCAGCACAGGATTGAATGTCTACTTACACATCAGTTATTCAAAGACATTAGCCCAGCTCTATTGGTATTTCTTTGGAAAAAGATACTGTAACTTCTAAAGGCATTAGGTGATCTGCACTGACTAACAGTTTTTTAAAAACTGGGGATTTAAAGCTCAGCAAGCTGGGGATTTAGCTCAAGTGGTACAGCACTTGCCTAAGCAAGCACAAGACCCTGAGTTCGATCCCAAGCATCAAAAAATAAAAACAGCTCAGCAAGTGTGAACCTGCAACTCTTGCCTACCACATTAAACCAAAAGCTCAAGGGTCAGCAGAAAAGGAAAAAAATGTTGCTCAGAGTCACTACCTCAGGTAAGAACCTTTCTAGTGGCCAGAGGTTACTTTGGACCCCATCTCTGAAAATCCTGGCCAAAGCAAGTGATTTAGTTGTATGATAACACACAGGAAGGGCTGCAGAGAATCACCTCGCCACAGACCATGGATACCACCTCCAAGAAGCCCAGGCATCATGTGAAGCAAAGCAGCGGCCTCCTCCCCTGGGCTTCCTCTCCCCAGTACCTTCCAGGCTCGAGGGTTAAGCTTGTCAACCTGCTCGGCTTGGGAGCCACCGCGGGGATTAGTAACGCACACTTCCAGGTCTGTCTGGGGTCTCCTGCGCCCTCGGTCTTCCTCTCTGGCAGTGTTCCCCTGCTCTGCTTCCTGGCTGCCACGAACTAAGCAGCTTCGCCCTGCTAGGCTCTTCTGCCATAACATTCTTGCCCTGGAGCTGGCCGATCACGGACTTAAACTTCTGAAACTGTGCGCTAATAGAGGTGTGGGACAGCTGGTCCCAACAACAGGAAAGCTGACTAACACAGCAGCCTACGTCCCTGTCGCAGACACAGTCTATGGAGGGCCTCAGCACAGCACGAAGACCTGTTCTGGAAGTAACAGAGGGTGTGACCTCCGTCCCAGAGAAATTTACAACCTGAGGTAGAAGGGAAGGAACACGAATATGCAGCACTGCCCTGAAACGCAAACACCGGAAGGTGGCAGCCAGGCAGGAAAATGTGGAAAGCCTCCCACCCATGGCCCGCAGGGAAGCCCCTCAGAGCCCACCCTCCTGTGAGCCTGGCTCAGCCCCTGGAGTGCATAACTGAATAGGTCCAGTGAGTACAGCGGTCTGCAACTAGGAGCATAGGGCAGGAGGACTGCTCGAGCCCCTGCAACTAGGAGCATAGGGCAGGAGGACTGCTCGAGCCCCTGAAACTAGGAGCATAGGGCAGGAGGACTGCTCGAGCCCGGGAGTTCCAGGCGCGGCCGGGCAACAAAGCCCGAGCCCATCCCAAGAAAAAAAAGCCCGATCACTCACCTAAAGTAACGTCTGTCAGAAACAAGATGTTGTTGGTTGAACACCCAATGCTGTCTGCAATCTTTCGGTAACTCTCACTCTCCACTTTGTGTCCGATCTTGGTATCAAAGTGACCATCAAAAAGCTGAACAAAGAGAAGAGAGAAAGACTAGCACTGACACCAGATCCTTTTGTCTTGCATCCTTTTCCCCTGAAATCATGAAATCATAGTGACTTTATTCATTCAGTAAATACTTACTGAACATCTACTTAACAGAGAACTCTACAGCCGCTCCAAAAAGTAAACATAAAGATTTTATAGCAATAAACGTTTGAAAGAAGAAAACGACCAGCCCATCATAAGTAAGATTATAATCTACCTGTTTTCCATGGCATTCATTCTATATCCAAAACCATCAAAAGATACACATTTCCTACTACATTCTATCCTTACAACACTACTTGCCCTCAAACTACTTAATGGACTGGGTTTCACTCCAGAAGAAAGGATCTAAACATTACCCTTCTGCTCCTAAAGGAAAAGATGTGTCTGGCTTGTGGCATTAATAAGCTATTACTGGGGTTGGGAATTTAGCTGAAGTGGTAGAGCTCTTGCCTAGTAAGTTCAAAGCCCTGAGCTCAATCCCAGCACCCCCCCCCCAAAAAAAATTTACTTTCAAGAAACTTCCATTTTGTAATTAAAAAATTTTCAATTCTACCCTGTGCTGGTGGATGTCCTAACCATCTTTGAAGTAACTGAAGTCAAATGTGTCACTTGCTTGTAACCAACAGTAAGTAAAATAAACCAGTATTTAGGATTTGCTATTATGATATGATCTGAATGTCTTCAGAATGTCTCACAAACTAAAAACAAGCCTAATGATCACTCAAAATTAAGGCAATACAGTCATACCTTGGTTCACAAACTTAATTTGTTCTATGATTTTGCAAAAGACAGCCATGTTTGTGTTTGTGTGGGAAACATGACCATATAGTCGTTTTTGTCATCCAATGCAGTTTGCAAACAAAAACAAAATTCTGCCAGATGCTTTACCTGTGAACCAAACTGCAAACAAAAGTGTTTGTGAACCAAGATACCACTGTATTTTTTTTTAAGATTGGCTTTGTATATTCTTTTTCTCTCATTTTGCCTTATTTGGTAACTGAAGACTAAGACTTTTATTACTGAACTCAGGGTAATGATCACATCCTGTCTACTTTTACCTTATTGCCTACTGTATGAGAGAGCAAAAAAGAAGTTTATTTCTATATGCAGAGGACAGTCATTAACGACTAAAGGGTTTCACTACTCTTTTCATATTTGATTTAGAAATAAGATGAAAAGTAGGAAATAAAAGTATAGAAAAAAAAAGAAAAGTAGGAAAATAGGAAAATCAACATGGGACAACCTCTAAAGCAAGGCCCCGGGATCTACATTTTTAACAAACTCCTTAGGTGACCCGGATGTACAACAAAGTTCAAGGGATTCTGATCCAAAAACTGGCAACACATATTTCACCCTTCCCTAAGCCTTCCCCAGTTTTTCCACTTCTTTTTACAACCCACATATTAGCACACAGAAATGCAGTTACCTGCATGCAGCTTTAGCTTATAACCTGGGCACATTCCTTATTCCATATTTCAAGCTTTGACAGTGTCAAAAGAAAATAAACCAAGTAACCTACCTCAAGAATATCTCCCTCTATAGAATGCCCGAATAACAGTTTCTGTGCCTCCACACTCCCTGAAGAATAGATATACACCTTCATTCCAGCCGCTTTCCACTCCCTGACTGCAGGAACTACATCTGCAAAGAACCTAGAGGGAAAAGCGCCAAGTTAAAATGCATGTGCATGTAAGGCCCATGAAAACCAGGCAAACAGAGGCCATGAACTTCAGTTTGTACCCAAATGGAACATGAGAAGCAACTCCACAAACTCCATACTCTTGCAATTCTCATTAATGTATTACAGTTTCAGGATCCCAGCAGATTAGATGGAACAATCTGAGTGGTAAGAATACTTTTTGACAGTAAAAAAGGATTACAAATAAAGGGATGAAATAAGTAAGTGATTTCTTTAAATTCTCAAGGAACTCAAAAAAGCAACAGCAATAATATTGTATTATATAATCTTTGATGTAATTCATGACAAAAAAGGCTACTTTATGTCCATTATGCTTTAAGAAAGGATGGAATTGCTTAAAGAAAAAGATCTGCACCTAAAACTTTTTTTTTCTTGCAGTGCTGGGGATGGAACTCAGGGCCTTGTGCTTGTTAGGCAAGCATTCTACCACTGAGCTAAATCCCCAACCCCCAAAACAGTTTTTTAAAAAAGTCTGGGGGCTCAATGCTATAAATCTTTGATTAGTTAGAAAACAGAATTACATTTTCTTGAAAACTGAGCAAGGCTAAAGTTTTATTACACAGAAAAAAAATTATAGAACAAATCCGTTAAGAGACTTGAATCAAATTACATTAGCCAATCGGTAAACAGTATTTGGTTTTCAGATTCCCGACAGTCTCTTTTATCAATTCTATAGTGTCTTCCATAGTTAGTAATGGAAACAGTACTATGGGAAATAAGTGAAAAGTACAGGGAACTCACGATGTGGAACCAGTCTTCTTTAAAATGCCAGGCATGGATGGTGGTGCACACCTGTAATCTCAGCATTTCCGAGATTGAGGCAGGAGGATTGCCGCAAGTTCGAGGGCAGCCTGGGCTACACAGTTAGTTCCATGCTAGACTGAACTACATAGTGAGACTGTCTCAAGAAAAAAAATTAACTAGAAAATGTCAGAAACCTACCAAATAAAACATCTTAGTATGTTGCCTTAGCTGAAAGAAAGAGATTGACATGTTCAAAATCAGTCCGCAAAATTCTAAGTGTGTGATTTTGGATTTTTTGTGCAAATTTGCACCAATTGTTTTTGTTCTAAAGCAGGGCTTGAGAAGTTTAAGATAATTTATTTTAAGTTTCTGGTTTTATAATTAAGGAAACAAGAGAAGGGCTATTAGGAAAACAATCTCCTGGCTCTACACTTGTGAAAGCTTACAGAGTGAACTGGCTGATATACCCAGATCACTGGCATACTTGAAATTCCAATGCACTCTTTAAAAGGCACAAGATCCTTGGAACATATACAAAGAGATGACCTCTCAACTGACAGAAATACAAACCTAACACAGGCAGCAGGAGAGGTGTGTGGCTCTTGAGGGTTCACACCAGGAGCGGCCTAGACCGCTCCCTGGCAGTATCTCACAACGGCTCAGCAGTACAGTGTGCTTGGGCCTCCTCAGGCAGGGGAGCTAGGAAGGACCCCAAAACCAAGACTCGGGTCTATGGAAGTTGCTCGAAGAGCACAGAAAAAGTGGCAGGCCTGCCATCCTGAGTGACCCCAAAGCAATGGGTGCTTAATTTCACAGGTTTTCACTTCTCTAACAGAGCAAAAAGCAGGTAATCAGCTGGCCCTTGCAAGCAGACCAACAGTGTCGTCACTTGTGTGCTAAGGGTCAAATATAACTCTGTTCCAGGAGTTGCCATTGCGAGGATGCTGCTGTAAACTACAACTAGAAGTCCTTCAATCATCCACAAAGTCAGCCATGCGGGTCTGAGGAATTTAGCTAGGGGAAATGCGCTAGCCCAGCTTTGAAAAAAAGAAAACAGAACAAATCGCTTGTTAAATAAAACTAATACTTGATTTTATCTATTTTACTAACCCTGCAACTTACAATGGGGAGGGAGGACTAGCGGGAAGCATATTTGGATTTGGGGCTGGTGAGTTTACTAATCTGAGCACCTACTCTCCTTTCACGTGTCCAGCTGTGAACGCTGCCCTCCACATGTGGCCCTGCAGCTGTTTGAGTGCTGTGGTCTTCCGGTCCAGAGACATCTGCCAGTACACGTTGTCTACCACAGCCTGGATCATCTGCTGGAGGTCATCCGCCCCATCCCCAGCCGCCAGGGGGATCGGAACAGCCCCGTCCAGATGGGCATCTTCCTCAGCCTTTAAATCAGAAAAATAGCAAGTTTGTTTCTTGCATATTCTTTAAAAAAGAACATTACAAAGGAGACCCAAAACCAGGCAGACCAATTTTCTCCAACTGTCATTAGCTGCAGAACTGCTGCAAAAGATTCCCAAAAGAACAACCCCTAGCCAGGCACAGTGATGCATGCGTGTAATCCTAGCTCTCTGGGAGGCTGAAGCAGGAGGATTGCAAGTTTGAGGACAGCCTGAGCAACTCCATGAGAACCTGTCTCAAAAGAAAAAACAAAAAGAACTGGGGAAATAATAGTGTGAAGCCCTGGGTTCAAGCCCCAGTGCTGCAAAATAAAAGAATGACCCCTAAAAAAACAAGATTATAACTAGTAAGTTTACGTCACCTTTCTTAGATTGCTAATGCTGAAATTTAAACCAAGAGGCTTGTTGTGTGTGAGAAGGGAAAGTACATAAGGACATAAGAAGACATGGTTTGTTGATTCACTTGTTAGGATCAACAAACCAGAACTTTAATTAAATCTGATCATTTTTACTGCACTATAACTAATTGAAAAAGAAAGAGAGCTGGGGATTTAGCTATAGGTGGTTAGAGTGCTTGCCTAGCACAAGGCTCTGAGTTCGATCCCTGGCACCAAAAAAAAAAAAAAAAAAAAAAGAGAAGAAAAATGAAGAGAACATCTTGTGAATTAGTTTACAGCAGAATTCAATGAAAAGAAGCTAGTGGAGACTAGCATGGTGAGGCACACCTATAATCCCAGTCAGTACCTGGGAGGCTGAAGCAGGGGGATCACCACGAGTTTGAGGCCATCATGGGCTACATAGTGAGTTCAAGCCCAGCCCAGATGATGTACCTGACAAGACTCTGTCTTAAAAAAAAAACAAAAGAAACCCAAGAAGGCAGTGACGTAATAGGAATGGTTTATATACAGCTTCCTACGATCTCCCACACTTGTAAAAACTCTAACATTTAAACAATGACCTTATTGCAATACAATACAATCTCTAAAGTTTATATATCTTTTTATAACAAAGGAATATGTATGTTTCAACAAGAGTTGAGATAATTTTTTAAAAAGGGAGGGGGCTATTTCAGGGCAATGCTGAATTAAGCAGAAAATTCAAAACCCCAATCTTCACGAACTCCAAGGATGTGACTGTATTCCCATCCTATCTCAACTCCTGACATCACATGCAAGATTTACAGAGAGCATTCTACGACATCCAAAGTGAGGAAACTGACTGCCAGTGAATTGGTGGTGTGCACCACGAAAGGCCTTTGTCACACAGCAGCTGTGATAAGAAAATCAACACAACAGGGATTCTACAGCACACCACATGGAAGACAGAAAAGGAAAGAAGGGGGGGTGTAGTTGAGTGAAGCACATGGGCCCAAGGCGGGCCACAGGCTGGGCTGGGTGCGAGCTGGGTGAGGACCCAGGAACACTGTGAAGGGGGCAGTTAGGGTCTGTATTACGAGGCAAAGACACAGTGCTGCCACTCGCCAATACTAATGAAACCTATTAAGAGTGCACGAACCTTTTGCAATACACATGGAAGGGCTTAGTTTTACAACTACATCATCTTTTTGTGCAATGTAAACAGCTCCTGAAAGAGACAACTCTACAGACCACAGATCGTTCGTATTGTGGATTCTCAAGCAGGCAAGCCACTGTGACTTCCAGCCCCATGAACCCAGGGCACTGACTTTACCCTACGCTCAGCACACTCTCTGAACCTCCGGCCGACACGGGCAAATGGAGGAGAAACACCCCACCTGCTTCCTCAGGAGGCTGACATCCTGCTGGCACTCCTCCTCCTCCCAGTGTGTCTGCAGATACTCTTGCACATTCTCTTTGATGTAAGGAAATAAAATGTCCTGAACAAAAGAGTAAAAAACAAAAAGAAAAGAAAAAAAAAACAGTAAATTTTTGTTCATTGTGTATGACCTAGTTCTTCTATAACCTCGTTGTAACTATGACAAATAAATGAATGGAACTCAGTGGAAATTGCTCTGTGGTTACAGGAATGGGACAGAGACCAAGAAACAGTGAGTGAGGCCAGCAAACTGCACCCCACAGGCGAATCTGGTCAGCCACCTGTTTCTGTTAACCAGTTTTACTGGATCACAGCCACGCTCATTTATTTACAGTGTTTCTGGCTACTGTGGGGGCCACAATGGCAGAGCTGAAGATTTAGACCGAGACCATATGGCCCGCAAAGCCTAAATAAAGTATTTACTACCTTGGCCTTTACAGAAAAAGTCTACCAATTCCTAACTACACTGCCAGACCACAGACCCCTGAGGACACACACTGAGGGTGTCTTGCTCCCAGAGGCACCCCCAATACCCACCACAGTATGTAACTCAAACATCTGGTGAACGTAGGGTGTCCGTGCATAACAGATGTTTTAAAAACCCAGAATCTCGGGGCTGGAGATTTAGCTCAGTGATTAGAGTGCTTGCCTTGTAAGCACAAGGGCCTAAATTCGATCCCTGGCACCACCAAAAAAAAAAAAAAAAAAAAAAAAAACCCAGAATCTGATCACCATGACCTTTTCCTGGTCATGAGACTACCTAAAGAATAATCCCAAAAGAAAGTGATATGTAATATAATTCATTAAGCAACCTGCCAGTAATCCATGTTTTGGGAACATGATTTCCCTTTGGTCAAAATTTTATTTATTAATTTACTTACTGGGAGCTAAGGATGAGCTCAGAGCTCTCATGAACTTTATCATTAAGTCACACCCTCACCCCTTCTTTGGTTAAAATATTTATATTTACTTGCAATTGTAGTGTGTACTTCTTTTCAAATCCAATTGTGGTACACGAAAAACTTTTTTTAGTATCTACGATGTGCCAAGATACGTGAATCCTTGAGTAGGGCACAGAGAAGTGGATTGAAAAGATAAGTAAGTCACAATCCCTGTCCTCAAAATGGCTAGAAAGCTAGTCGGAGATGGCAGCTGACAACATCACACTGCAGTGTAAGGGTGAGGCAAGGTGAACATAGTGGAATGTTACACAAATGCAGGGTGTCGTGGCCTGGTGACACTCTTAGGAACAACCAATCTGAAAAAACAGAAGAAATACAGTATATGCTGCATAGAGAAGGTTTCACATTTTAAGAGAAACTCCGTAACTGAGTTGAACCCAAGAAGTCTGCTTACTAACTTCATGTACTCCTTTATTCAAAAAATATTTGAATGCTCTGTGACAAGAAGTGGACATAACCATGAGCAAAATACCATGCATGAGCCCTAATCTGAAGGACCCTCCTAAAGCAGATAGTAAACATAAAAAAGCTATTGTCGCAAGTGCTACAGATGAACGGTACGTAATATTATTGGATCAGAAAAAAGGAAAGTTTGAACTAGTGAGGGTGGGGAGGGAAGGCATTGCGACAAGAGAACTGAGAGCTAAAGCAGATTCTCAAAATGTGGCCAGGACCCCCGAGGGTCCCTGAGACCCTCTCGCAAGGTCAAACTGCTTTCCCAGCAACACTAAGGTGCCAGTTGCCTTTCTCCAGTTCATTCTTTCAGGAGTGCACGACGGGGTTCCAGGGGGCAACAGGATGGGTGCTGTGACCAAAGTCAAATGCAGACAGGAGAACCCGGCTGTCTTCAAAGCGGACATTCAGGCCAGGTGCAAAAACAGACAAGGCCACTCTCCTGACCATGTTTCCAAAACAAAAAACAATCTCCTTAGAAAGAAGTGGTATTTAGTTATGCTATCAAAGTAATGGGGTTTATTGCTGCTGTTTAAAATGAATAAACATTTTTCTACTTCTGAGCTTTAATTTCTAATATGAGAAATATTGATAGAACGTACATAAATAAAAGTGTTTCATTCGATTCCCAGCACCAAAAAAAAAAAAAAAAAAATTAGAAGTCTTTCAGCTCCTCAAAAATTTTTAAAGAGTATAAAGGAATTCTGAGAACAAAATGTCTGCAAATTACCAAACGGGAATAGGACAGACCCAGAGAAGACTAGAGGAGACTGCATGCCACACAGAACAGCGTCAGTGAGAAAAGGCTTGGGTGGGCAGGGTGGCACACCCGAGAGGCTGAGGCAGGAGGAGTACAAGGCAAGTCTGGGCTACACTGAGTTCAAGGTCAGCCTGAACTATATCGCGAGTCTGTGACTCAAAAAACAGAAATACAAAAAAGGAAGACGCTCCTAGGTAGGGTCACCAGAGGTAATGGATGTATAAAGCACCTTCCGGCGGGCAAAGGTCCTGAAATAACCAACCCTATTCCCTGCAGAGTGGGCTCACTAAGCATAACGTAAGTCGAATAATTACTCCAGTTCATGAGGTTCAGCATGCACTATGACCCCCAACACCACACTCCTCTCCTGACTATACCGCAAGGACCCAGCGCTGGCCGGCTGCACGGAGGGCAGGTAGCAACTTCCACCTCCTCTTTCCCTGCCAGCCTCCTCTTCGTTACACGCTCCTGAACCATTACATTTCCTTTAATATTACAAGAGCATGAACAAAGGCAAAAAGAGAGAGAAGGTGGGGGGGCTGGCAGAAAACTTTAGTTCTGGCTAACAGGCCTAAGGAATGATACGGTTCCTAACTGCAGTTAATACGTTGGTAGCAGCAAAATGTCTTTCACTGTGTTTGTGGCCAAAACAAACAGAAGTTTGGCTATACAGTAAGAATTTTTTTGTTTTCTTTCTTAGTTGTTCTGGGTATTGATCCCAGGGCCTCACACATGCAGGCAAGTGCTCTACCACTAAGCTATACCTTTAGCCCCTAGAACTTTTCAACATTTCAGAAATCCCAAGTCTAAGTTCAACTCCCAAATGAAGATACACAAGAAAGTACAGTAACTATGACTGTTTTTTAACCAGCAGGACCGAAGTGTTTACCCCCCTTTGTTAGTCAAATTTCACCTGCCCCAATAAAAATAAAGAGGTTGTTCATCTGCTGGTTATCTATCACGTGGCATCTCAGGAAAACTCAAAAGCACATAACAGCGTGATAAGGTCAATTTTTCAGGACAGTTGGCAGGGAAGCCTTGGGAAAGCACAATAAAACCCATTCTTCATCTGAAATTTAAAAAATGAAGAGCCAAACTTGACTATTTTCTTTTTCTCCAAGATCCCTACTACCCCACTGATAGTCTTACTTTCTTGTTTTCCCATTATGCCCCTTCTCATTCCATTCTTCCTCCATTCAGCACCCCTGCCCCACCCTGGCAGGGACTCTGGTCCACTGCAACTGCCCGCTAGAGGATGCTAGGACGCAGCACCCTGGACCCGCACACGGCGGCCATTCCTCTCCCTAGCACATTCCATATGGAAACTAACAACCAAGAAACTGGAAACAATCTAAATCTTCAGCAGCTGGGGAATGAATGAACCCGGATAATTTACAGACTCTAATGCATAAATAATATTCTAATACAAAACAAGATGTACTAGCTGGGTGTGGTGACACATTCCTATAATTCCGGCACTTGGGAGACTGAGGCAGAAGAACTGCTATGAGTTCATGGCCAGCCTGAACTCCGTAGCCAGACCCTGTCTCAAAAAACAAACAAAACAACAGGACGTTCTGGGACCTCAGTTGTATGTATGTTTTATTCCTTTAAGATCTGAAACAAACATGATATCAAAATCTAACTTGGTAGTGAGTATAGTGAGTGTTCGGACATCATCACACTAACTTTTATTTTTATTTTTATTTTTTTTTAAGGTTTTTTAAGAAAGGGCCTTACTATGTAGTTAGGCTGGCCTTGAACTCTCAGTGATCCTTCTGCCTCAGCTTCCCAAGTGCTGGGGTTATAGATTTCCACCACCATGCCCATTTAACTTTTATTCTTGCCTATTTGAAATATTTCACAATAAAAAACACAGGCTAGCAGGCACGGTGGCACACTGCAGATCCAACCACACAGAAGACTGAGGCAGAAGGATCATTTGAATCCAGGATTCAAGAACAGCCTGGGCAACAGAACAGGACACCATCTCAAAGCAAACAACAGAACAAAACCCAAGACAACTCCACTCACTAACCCTCCACCTGCTCCTTTCTCAGCTGGCCGTACTCCTCCAGTGTCCTGCTCCATCATTACTCCCCAGCTCCCCAACCAGAAACTTCCTGGGCAGCGGTGCTGGTGAGATTCAGGACGTCCCAGTGACTGAAGAGGAGAAGTATTCCAAAGTTATCAACGTGAACACTGTGGTCCGCAAGTCCTGTTTCTTATCTCAGCTTCATTGGTGCAAGTCTAAGTCAACACAGGAAGATCCTACAGGTGCAGGGTCCAGGTGCGTAAGCTCTGCTAGAGAGAGGCAAGGAGAGACCGGGCAGTCCTGGGCCAGGCTTTGCCTCTGCCTCTTAGCAGCAGTGTTCAAGTCACTCAGACTGCCAGGCTGCAGTTTCCTCCTGGGCTTTGTAGGAACAGCAGCAGAAGGAAGCCACTCTGCTCAGAGAAGTCACAGAAGTGAGACGTCCAAGGGTTCAAACAATTCTCAACTTTTGCGGGAAGAATCAGAAGTTGGGAGATCAGTGTAGAGTTGCCCACCATCTAACCTGTCCATTCCGCTCATCAACACAACTCCCCTCTCCACTGAGTAGACACACAAAGCCAGGCAACTCCGTCAGAATCTAGCATAACATCTCAATAGCTCGAATATCGATATTATCTGGGGTCAATATGTTAAAAGACTGTTCAATTTTAGTGCAAAAGTGTTATATGGTGTAATTAACTAAAATGTGAAGATTTTTATCTACTCTTTGGACACACACATATTGAGCAATTACATAAGATAAATAAAATGCCTTTAAATTGTTTATAAAAGAGTCAGTAATCATTCCTTAGCCTGGCATGTGCAATAATATAAATGCTCTAAAACAAACTTCTTAAAGCTAGCCCTAGGACTAGGGTGTGACTCAGTGGCAGAGTGCTTGCCTAGCATGCAGGAAGACCTGGGGTCTACCCCCAACACTGCAAAAAGAAATGCTGCCTAGTGAAAATTCACAGACAAAAAATAAGTCCAGGGGTCGGGGATATATCTCAGTGGTACAGTGCGTGTCTACCAAGCAAAAGGCCCTGAGTTTGATCCCCAGCACCCTCTCCCCAAAAATAGTCCAGCCAGGCATAGTGGGGCACACCTGTAATCCCAAAACTCAGGAGGCTGAGGCAGGAGTACTGCCATGAGTTAGAGGTCGGCCTAGGCTACACAGTGAAGTCAAGGCCAGTCTGAAATATATGGCAAGACCTTGTCTCCAACAAACAAACGAACAAACAAAATACCAAAAATAATTGTGATAACTGTTTTAACATCAGTTACATTCTTTGTATAATTTCAAAATACTGTTGTAGTATTTTTTAAAATGCTACAGTTGGGGTTGGGGATTTAGCTCAGTGGTACAGCACTTGCCTAGCAAGCACAAGGCCTTGAGTTCAATCCCCAGCACCCCAAAAAAATAAAAAAATAAAATGCTACAGTTAAACCAGGATTCTATAAATAAGTCTGTGTATATTGTCGGTGTACCAGGTACCTAAGAGGTTGTTATGGTTTAGCAGTACGTAAAACAAAAGGTTAGAGAACTAAATAAGCGTGTCTCTTTTCAGGGACCCACGACTAAATGCCACTAAATGCTGAAGGGCTCTGTTACCCTACCAGCTCCACGGTGGCTTAAGAAACAGCTCCATGAAGGGCCACAAAATTCTTGAGGATCTAATTAAGGAAGCTGCCTTACAAATGCTTAGAAGTCAAAATATGGATGCACTTACGGTCATGTGGTTGTTTTAATGAGAAAGGCAGAGAATCAATAAAAATAAAATTATTACTATAATATTTACTCATTTCCTTTGAAGAAAATTGGTAATAAAAGATTCCTCCTAAGAGTAATTCTTTGAGTATGGCTATTTAAACAAACTATTTAAAAAGTATTCCAAGGGAACCACACAGGGGAAATGATTTACAGTATTTAAGAACTTAAAAAATTTTCAAGCTGAAAATAAGGTATCACAAAGGCAATAATAATGGCTACACTTTCACTCTTTTCAGAGAATAAAGAGAAAGGAAAATTAAGTGGCGTGATGGTTCTTCATTCATTCTCCATTGGTGTGGTGGGGCATGCCCATAATCTTCACTGCTCAGGAGGCGGAGGCAGGGGAACACAAGTGCAAGACAAGTTTGGGCAACTTGGTGAGATCCTGGTGCAAAATGAAAAAAAATAAGATCACCTTCGCTAAATAAGGAATAAAACAAAATCCTGCTTCGGAGAATAAATAATGCAGAGGTCTAAATGTTCACAAAGCTTCTCTCACAGTTATGATATTATTTTTAAAAGACTTTTTTGTTAACCAATTTTTCTACAATAAAAATGTATACTCTCAATAGAGGAAAAACTTGCCAAAATTTTAGTTAAAAAGTATCATAATTTGTTTGTAGTGGTTTTGTTAATTTTTTATTTTGGTTTTTTTTTTTGAGATAAGGTCTCCCTATACAGTTCAGGCTGGCCTCGAACTCGCAGCCATCTTCCTTCCTCAGCCTCTCGAGTGCTGGGATTACAGGCATGTGCCACCACACACCCACTTTGTTAATAGTGTTTTAAATAAACCACTGCCTTACCAAAACAAATTGATGATTATTTATCCTGAGAATATAATTAGGGGAAACTAAACGCAATACATAGTGAGTTGGGAGGCTGCGGCAGAAAGATCATAATGAGTTCAAAGCCAGCCTGGGCTACATGATGAGACCCTGTCTCAAAAAAAGCAAAACAAATCAACCAACCAACCCAAAATAAATAGAGTAGTGTGTTATCTGGGTACCGCTACTTAGTAAAACCTGAATTTCAACCAGAGTGGCCAAATCCAGCCTCAGGAAGAGTGCGCTATCAGCACAGGAGTGATCAGCCATGCTGTGGTGAGTGTGAAGAAAGGTCACGCTATGCTGACCGGGTTTATGCACTGGGTTCAAGTCACTGTCCCTGGTGACCTTACTACCTACCATCTTTCTGTGAGGATGGTGAGCCTTCCACAGGTGGTGTGGTTCAGTTTAACTGTACCAACCTGATTGGCTTGGGAGCTGCCCAGGAGATTAGCAAAGCACATTTCTGGGTGGGTCTGGGTGGGTCATGGTAGCGGTGCCCTGGGGACCATATCTAGTCCCTTCCTTCCTGGCACTGTTCCCCTGAGGTTTCCAGGCCACAGTGAACTGAACATCTTGCTTCCACACCACCCTTCTGCCCTGAGGTTGCTTCCTTGGAGCCAGGTGACCAGGGACTGATTCCCATGAACCAAGAGTTAAATTAAACCTCTCCTCTTGAAGTTGGGGGTATCGGGTGTGGTGTTCCAGCAAGAGGAAAACTGACTAATAATGTGCCACATATTTTTCCTGAAGGGTTTAGAGTCAGGTATCTGTGGCAATAATATCAGGGAGATAGATGGATAGATAGATAGATAGATAGATAGATAGATAGATAGATAGGGAGACACAGAAAGAACTTTCATGAATTGATTACTGTTAAAGCAATCTTCAGACCCAAATCACCATTTCATTTCCTGAAGCCTGGGCCATGCATGAGATTGGGCCTCCCGAGGAGGGCGAGTGGGGAGGCTCAGCTGCCCCTCTGGGTGACACCATTCCTCCCTCCACTATGCCAAGTCACACCCTGAAGTGGGAGGCTGCACAGGCTTGGTTCCACTGCAAACCATTAAGGAGTATGAGACTCAAGTGAGGCCAAATTCCTTGGCAGGATTAAACAGTATTAGTTTCTTCTTCAGGGCCAGTTAGTTGCAAATCAAGGAGTTGAGAAGTTACCAAAACAAAGGTAGGAAAGTAAGTTTGTCTGCTGTTCATCAGGGAAAGGGGATGACTGTTAGCAGTAAAATGCAGTATATATCACTGCTAAAAGTTTAATGTTTCTCAATAAAAGTTTCATAATATAAAAGTTTTACTAGAACAAGCATTATTTTGTTCAGAGAAAAGTATACTTATTAAAATATAAGCTACAGGGGTTGGGGTTTTAGCTCAGTGGTAGAGTGCTTGCCTAGCAAGTGCAAGACCCTTAGCTCGATTTCCAGCACCGCAAAATAAAATAAAATAAAATATAACTACATATCTAAGATAAAAACAAAACGTCTTGAATGACAGACCAGCTTAGTAAAGGACACTAAGAGTCACCTAGAACAACTTCATATATAATAGTAAGTTTCTTGCAAGTATTGTTTGGCCCCCTGCGAAAACAATACCGAGGTTTTCATATATCTGTGAATTGTAATTTTTGCTTTCTCCTCTTTCAGAAATAGTAGTTCAGGCTAGGGGTGTAGCTCAGTGGTAGAGTGAGGTCCTGGTTGCACTCCTTAGCACGATTTGAAAAAAAAAAAAAAGAAAGGAAGGAAAAACAGTAATTCAATTTGGGGCAGTCTCTGAGCCTCAGTTTACTTATTCATAATATCTGCCTTCCGGAGAAGTTAGAAAGATTAAATTAGGTCTACATCCTTTGTAAACAATTTTGGCTCCTTGAGATCTGTTAGATCTGCAGTCATGGACCAGCACCCCTGCAGCCTGGCCAGCCACACCTGGAAACCAGGAGCCTGAGGGCGCGGGCAGGGTGCAGGCAGGCGGGAAGCAGCCCTACCACCCATTCTGCCAGCACTGTACTCGGACAGGAGTCTGGCACAAAGGTGCCAGGGCCACCAAGTCTACCTCTGTGGCTTTTGTTTTTATTATTAGAAGGTCTCTTAAAATGGCTTTCCACGCTTTGCTTGAATACTTTTAATAATGGATATTTACTGCTTCTTGGCACATCCACCCCATCCCCCAGATTCTCTCAGCAGTTGTGGCATTAGAACTGCCCCTTAAACGGTGAGCTACATCCCCCACACTCTTTTATTTTGGGACAGGATCTCGCTAAGTGGCTATGTTACCAGGCTGGGCTTCAATTTGCAATCTTCCTGCCTCAGTTTCCCAGAATGCTAGGAATACAGGTGTGCACCATCATGCTTGGCTATTTTTTTTTTTTTCCCAGTTCTGGGGATCAAACTAAGGGCCTTGTGCTTGGTAGGCAAGCACTTTTAACCACTAAGCTAAATCCACAGCCCTGGCTATTTTTATTTTAATATCTTTAAACCACAGTTTATTTTAAAATTTAGTAATAGTGTATATACATAATTTTTACTGGCAGTGCTGCTTCAATTCTGTTGATGTACATGATCAAAATAAAAATGTTGGGAGATGAACATCGTGAAGGATGAAAGTCAACAGCTGAAAAAAATCAATTCCAAAAGGACCAATCGTGTCCTGACTGAGGGACAGAGCTGGGGGCTTTGAGGACACTGATGCAGTGGCGACATCTAAGAAAAGCTGGGTTCAACTGCTAACATACTCCCAAACAATTGGGCAATCCTCACCCAGAACACCCCTCAGGCATTGGTTTCTCCTATGAGCAATCAGTCGATCATAACACTCACTAGATGATCCACACCAGCTGCCAATCTCCTGCTCTAGAAAATTCTATGACTCAGAAAATAAACTATAATGGCCAGGCTTGGTGGAGCAGGTCTGAAATTCTTGGCACTCAGGAGGCAGAGGCTCAAAGGTCCAAGGCCACCCTGGGTCACTTAACAAGACTGTCTCTAAATTAAATTGAAGGGGTGGAGGTGTAGGTCAGGGGCAGAGCTCTTGCCCAGCATGTGTAAGGGCCCTGGGGTTTGATCCCTAGTACAAAAAAAAAAGAGAGAAGAGAGAGAGAGAGATAGCTGGCAAGTAAAAACCATTATTTGATGTTGCCTGGAACCTCAGGGGCAAAGGTATGAGCTGAAAGAGCAATAAACTGAACAGAAAGGTTCCAGAGAGGTTCTGTGGAACCTCCTAAGATGTTCTGGACTGTTGCTGCTATATTATATACTCACATTGCATCGGATACACTCACCCTTAAGTGCTCAGCAAAAAAGAGGGAAAGGGAAAAAATAACAGTGCTAGCCATCTGTCTGGGGGTATTCAGGGGCCAGGGACAGTCTCTTTTCCCGTCTTACAGGCTGAGCAGCATAGTGTGAGGCTGAAGTTTGACATATAGTATTACTCGTTTTTATCACCTAATCCGAAAACAATTACTTCATTTGATGCATGAGGGAAGAAGCAAGAGTATGTTTCAACCCTAAAGGAAAAACTGGCTGTATTTGATTTCCTTAAAGATGGAAAGTCAGTCTCCAGAAAGTACCAACTTCCTATGGGTACTTCAGGGGAAATTTCTGACCCTACTTGATTTTCACAGCACCCACTCACTGTAGAACCAAACACACAGGTAAGGTAGGACACAACTATAATTATTCTGACTCAAGAATCCACATCTAACCTATCACCAAGACGTAGTTATCAAGTGAAATTTGATCCCATATACTTTTATGGCGCTTCATATTGATTGACGTGCTCGCAGATAAACTGTGTCATCTAACATACATGGCGGCCAAGCAGAGAAGCCTGGACAAACACTGGACCCATTACAGAGGCTGAGTGCAATCATGTGAGGAGTAAATTTCCGGTAAGACAATCCGGGTGCAAATCCCAGGTGTTTTACTCAACTCTTCAGAGCCTTCATTAGTAAAATGAAGACAGTGCATACGCCTCACTGTTTCCTCCTATCACTCCACAGGAAGCAGGGCTACAAATTCACATATCTACTCTTTCTAGTATTGTTCAGAGGAGAACATCTTCCAGTTCCATGCCTAGGAGTTCAAAGATATAATTAAACATCTCTTTACTCAGTCCCTAAGGTACTCTACTAAGTGTCCTGTTACTGTAAACACGAAATTCCACTCTCTCAAAGACTCACAAAGTGTGTGCTGGCAGGTGCGTATGAGATAGGCTTTGAGAAGTCATGCAATAAATAAACCTAGGTGAACACGTTCAGGCTAGCATTTCCCAAAGGTGGGTTTAATGGAATCTTTGGGCATAATTTCCACGAATCTAACATTCTTAACATACTTTAAGAAATACTGGTTTTGATAAGTTCATGCATAACAAATAATAATAAACAATTATTAATAGATATCGTAGGACAAAGCACAAGATTCCACAATTGTTTTTCTGCAGCCTGCCTTTTTATTTGCATAGTCTGGTGTCAAAACTATTTAGGTCACTGGGGCTTTTTTTGTTCTCAGATTTTAGTTGTCTGCCACAAGAATTCCAAGCGGCTCATAAAGTCACCTGGCACAAGACAGTGGGAGAGAAAGGTGAGGGAAGGGTGTTACGTATTTCTTACAAAACCAATCTGTATGACATTTTGTCTTTCTCAAATCAACCTTCTGAGAATACATATCTAAGGTCACATCACCACCCCTGCTGTCATTCATTACCCTTGTTCTCCTCATGACATCAGGTAGCAAGAGAGAGCTAGAATGGAGCTAGTGAGCTGTAAAGCATAAACCACAAAAATTAGAAATCCTTCTTTCTCTGAAAACCAGAAAAGTAGCTATTCTGTCACAAAAAGAAAAAAGAAATTTGATGCAATTATCAGCATTTGGGCAATACTGAAATTTTCCAGAGGTCTCCAATGTGATTAAAAACGGAAAAAATGTCCAACTAGATTTCTTCAGAATCCTAGATGCTGGATGCTGTGTTTCTTCTAAAAAATGTGTTAAATACTTGTTACATCTGGAGTCCTAAAAGTGTGTACAGATTTTGTATTATCTCCTACATCCAGAAAATCATTCTTCACAGGTACTTTTTTTTAAAAAAGTAAGTAAAATAGAATTTAAAACAGGATGCCCAGTTTCCTGGAACACGGGGTTTTTCTACTGCACCTCTTGACTGTTTTACACAAGCATTTCTAACATTTGCATCTGAAATAAATTCTTAAACCTCTGGAAGCCGAATAATGAGATCACAAGGCCTGAAGAATTATTTTAAAAACTACAATAACATTTGATATTTATCTGACAAAGTACTGGATGAAAGGCGCCCGCTATGGTGCAAAGCAGTAAACTTGTGAACTGCGTGCACACAAGTGTTGGTTACCAAGAAGAACGCTTTAAATAAAAGCTTCAAGTTTCGTGGTTTTCTGAGGGAAAATGCTCTAAGAGCGTCCTAGAGCTCCATAAGCCACAGAACACAAGAGTGTAGCTCACAGGACAGGGCCAAGATGCCAGGGTGGGCACCTCCACGCTTCACACTCATTTTGAGGGACCAGTCTCCAAGCACCCCCCAAATCTCGTCCGCGCCTCCCCGCTCGCGAGCGGGTCAAGGGGCGCCCACTGTCCCCAGCCTGTTCTGCAGTCACCTCCACCCCTTCCCACTATCTGCCTCCACCAGGAGCAGGGACCGGGCGGAGGAAGACGGTGCGTGGAGAAGCTCGCCCGCCACCTCCCCACGTCCCCATCCCCACCGCCTCCCCGGGCCCCGGGTCTCTGGATGCCAGCGGCTTCCCCGCACCCCTCCGCCCCTCACCTTCACGAAAGCAATCGGGGTGGTGGTACCTTCGATATCCAACAGTATCACAGTGACCTCGGCGGGCACCGAGAGCCCGACCATCTCCCCACCGGGTGCACCCGGCTCTGCCATTGCCGAGCCCCACAACCACCCGGCTGGCCAGCGAGACCTGCACCACGTGGGCGGGAAGGGGCGGGGCGGGCGTCCATTGGCCGCTCGCGCAGCGGACGCGTCGGGCCGGCCCGCGGGGGCGGGAACAAGGGCGAGCGCGGGAGCTGGGCGCACGGGCCGGGGGGCGAGCGGGGCCCGTGGCTCAGGGCGGACGGGGCCCGTGGTGGCGCGCGGGACGCGGGTGTCCCCGCTGCCGCCGCGTCGGCGCCTCCACTATCCTCCGCCCGCCCGCCGCGCCCCGGGCCCGAGGCGAAGCGGAAGCGGCCCCGCGCCGTCCCCCGCTTCCTGTCGCGGGTTGCGGCGGCGCGAGCACAACACGCGTGCGCGCGCCAGCGGCGGGAGGCGGGAGAGCGCGGGCCGCTTTCCTCCGAGCAGCCTGCACGGCGCTGGGCCGTAGCCGCCGCCGCCGCCGCTCCGCGCCGCGGACCGAGCGCTCCCAAGGCAGGCTGAGCGCTCGGGACTAGGAGCGGGCCGGACCGGACGCCAGGGACAAAGGCTCTCCAGGCAAGAGGGGCTGCGGCCCTGCAACGTCGCGCTCGGGATCGCCGGCCCCGAACCCACCGCCCGTGCGTCTCGCATCCGAGCCTCTGCTCATCCCCAGCCCCGCATCCCTTCCTTCGCGGTCCCCGCTGCAGGCCTGCGATGGAGGTCCCGCCCCGGCTCGCCCATGTGCCGCCGCCATTGTTCCCAGCCGCTCCCGCGCCCCTGGCCTCCCGCAGTCTCTCCCATTGGCGGCCGCGGGCGCCACGGCAGCTCGCCCCGCTCCTCCCTTCGCTCGCTGCCGGATCCGCCCGGCAGGGGGCGCGCCGGGCTCCTCGCCACGTCACCGCACAGCAGCCTTCCCGATTGGCGGGCGCGGCGGCTATAAAGGGAGGGCGCAGGCGGCGCCCGGACCTCTTCCGCCGCCATTTTAAATCCAGCTCCATACAACGCTCTGCCGCCGCCGCCGCCAGCGCCGCCGCGACCCGGACCGCGCGCCCGCTCGCCCCTGCCGACGGCTCCGCCACCATGGAGGACATGAACGAGTACAGCAACATAGAGGAGTTCGCCGAGGGGTCCAAGATCAACGCGAGCAAGAACCAGCAGGATGACGGGTACCGCACGCTTCCCCCTTCCGCTTCTCCCCGCCAGCGCGCCGCACGCGCCCGCCGTCCCCAGGAGCCGCGCGCTGTTCCCATTCTCTCCCCGAGGCGGTTTCCCGCGTGACACCGGGGCCCCGCAAGCTCGGAGGATACAGGAAAGGGGGACGCGGCGCTGGGGACTCAAGAGGCCGCGGAGGTTGGGGGCTGGGCGAAGAGGGTGGTGGCGTCCCGACTGCGCAGGCGCGGGGCGGGGCCGGGTCGCCGCGCCTCCGGCCCCAGCTGCCGCCACCTCTTCATTGTGTCCCGGCTGCTCCACGCGGCGCTACCAACGAGACCTGCGGGAAGTCTTGTTTGGGGTACCTCTGGAGGGTCCACAACGCTGTATAGCGAGCTGTTTAGGTGGATCGTTGGCTTGACAGCTGAGGACGGGAATAGGCCGAAGTTGGGAGGGACCGGTTTAGGAAGTTTGGCTTTCTGATCCGAAGGGATCTGGGCAGGATCTTTTCCAGAGTTTGTCGGCCTCTCTAGGCTTTGTATTGTGCAGTGTGGGAAGCAGTTTGCTTGCTTGGATTTTGAGGTTGTCGTGGACCGTTGTTTGTGTCTGTTGAAGTAGCCCGAAATTGTTTGCTACTGAAAGATTTTTGTGCTTATTTCACGGCTTAATTCCAGGACTAAAGTATCATTTAAGTTACACTAAACTTTTATTTCTAGTAAAATGTTTATTGGAGGCTTGAGCTGGGATACAAGCAAGAAAGATCTGACTGAATATTTGTCTCGATTTGGGGAAGTTGTAGACTGCACAATTAAAACAGATCCTGTCACTGGAAGATCAAGAGGATTTGGATTTGTGCTTTTCAAAGATGCTGCTAGTGTTGATAAGGTAGGCATGTGTTTTGCATTGCTCTTTTTGTGTTTGTTTTGTTTTGCAAATTGTTTTGAGGTTTGTAAATTGCTGGCATTTTTCTTAAATTGTCTCGTAGGTCTTGGAACTAAAAGAACACAAACTGGATGGCAAGTTGATAGACCCCAAAAGGGCCAAAGCTTTAAAAGGGAAAGAACCTCCTAAAAAGGTTTTTGTGGGTGGACTGAGCCCAGATACTTCAGAAGAACAGATTAAAGAGTATTTTGGAGCCTTTGGAGAGGTGCGATGTGATTGTTTACATGTGTCTTACATTTGTGTGTTTATAAAATGTTCATCTCCTGGGTCTGGTTTGCGTGGCACTTAATACTTAATCCTGAGGATAGGATTCAGTTACTTCTCAAAGTACTTTCTAGTGAACATTACTTCATTGTTGCTATGTTACATTGAAAAGCAGTATCTAATTTATTTCGGCCAAAACCCAGGTGTTTTGATGGTGATCCATTGGGAATTACTATCTCTTGGGTACAAAATCCTTTTTGGTTAGTCATAAATCAGTGTCTCTTCAGAAGTCATTTGATTAACACCTGTGGCATCTACCTTTCATACCCTTTTACCGGTACTGGATGATCTTGATGTATGTGCATCTTGGTTGCAGATTGAAAATATTGAACTTCCCATGGATACAAAAACAAATGAAAGGAGAGGATTTTGTTTTATCACATACACAGATGAAGAGCCAGTCAAGAAATTGTTAGAAAGCAGATATCATCAAATTGGTTCTGGGAAGGTAATTTAATTACATAAGCTGAGAAGAATAAAATGGTGTGGTGCAGCACGTCAGTGAAAATTGTGTTTGTGTTTTCTGTTTACAGTGTGAAATCAAAGTTGCACAGCCCAAGGAGGTATATCGGCAGCAACAGCAACAACAAAAAGGAGGAAGAGGTGCTGCAGCTGGTGGACGGGGTGGTACGAGGGGTCGTGGCCGAGGTGAGCCTTAACTCTTGGGACATGGCTCTGTGGTTTAAGCTGTATACTGCTTAATAAGACTAAGCCCATGAGAAACCAAAGTGAAATTTAAACCTGAAACTACTCTAACATAGATATACTCTGGCTTGGGGTGGGTACTTTCTGCTTTTTAGGCTTATTTTAATGAGCTCACTCTGGGAATGATCATAAATTCAGTCCAGCCTGGATGACTTAGTGGGTCCCTCTCAGAATGTAAAATAAAAAAGGGTCAGGAATGTAGCTCAGTATGAAGGCCCTGCATTCAATTCCCAGTACCACAATAAACTGGCTTTTATTTGTCTTACTTATTCTAAGAATTGCCACTTTGACAATGGCATCACTGTTAAGGAAATAGTGCCGTTGCATGATACACTGTGACGTGTTTTTTGGGGGCAAGAGTCCTTGTTTGAGCCAGAACAGCCTGCCCATCTTCCACTTTAATGGAAAATGTAATGATACTCCATTAAATTTAGGAAACTTGAGAGAGTGGCATACTTGGATTTTCTGTCCCCTTTTTTGTAACAGCAGAAGAAAACTTTATCCAGTAGGTCCATTTTGCCTTTCATTCTGTGTTAAGATTGGGGGGGTCAGAGGTTGTTTTCCTAACAATCACTGCATTATTTCAGGTCAGGGCCAAAACTGGAACCAAGGATTTAATAACTATTATGATCAAGGATATGGAAATTACAATAGTGCCTATGGTGGTGATCAAAACTACAGTGGCTATGGCGGATATGATTATACTGGGTATAACTATGGGAACTATGGATATGGACAGGGATATGCAGACTACAGTGGTAAGAATATTTAACTCTCATAAACTAATGCTATTAAAATTTAGTGTTGAAATGCACTCTTGTTCTGAAATTGTATGTATGGGTTTTCTGTTTGTTTAGAGTTGAGGTTTTGAGGTGCATTGTAGTCATAAAGTGATTATAGTAATATAGAAGATAGTGTATGGTAATTATAAAAACTGGGATGAGCCAGGTGTGGCGGCACATGCCTGTGATCCCAGCACTCTGGGAGGCCAAAGCAGGAGGAGGCTAGCCTGGGCAACTTAGCCAGGCCCTGTGTCAAAAAACAAAAAGGGCTGAGGGTGTAGCTCAGTGCAAAAAGCCTTGAGTTAATTACTAAAAGCACTAAGATGTGTTAAAATTGATTTATACTGGTTATTAAAATGTTTTAATACTTTATTGTTTGGCATGCAAAGTTTTTCACATTGGTGACTTTATGTATTTGTGAAGACATCATTTTATAGAAATGTTCTTTAAAAAAAAAGAAATGTTCTTAGTGGGGTTGTAGATTGAGCTCAAGTGGTAGAGTGCTTGCCTACTTAGCAAGCACAAGGCCCTGAGTTCAATCCCCAGCACCACAAAAAAGAAAAAAAGAAAGAAATGTTCTTAGAAAAATTTGTATCCTTTCAAAATAGGTCAACAGAGCACTTACGGCAAGGCATCTCGAGGAGGTGGCAATCACCAAAATAATTACCAGCCATACTAAAGAGGAAGACATTGGAGAAAACAGGTGTGTATAAGAGTGCAAGAAACCAGTGGAAATGTGTAATTTAATTTAAAGATCAATAGACAAAATAAGTAAAAACAAAATATTATGTAGCCTGTTTTTACTAAATTGTTAATTTTTAATTGCTTTATGAGCCTATTTTGCCTAAAGTGTCTATAGATCTTTAACTTTAAAGTCTTACCTCACCTTTTTTAGTATTACAGAAAAACTTAAGAGTTTTTCTGTTTGCTTTGTGTACCAGGAGGTCTAGAGGAATAATTAAACTTTTTTAGAACTATTAACAGGTAAAGTACTGAAATGGGTACAACTTAAGGAAAACAAGAATGTTGTCTTCTAACTCTGACATTATACCTTGTTTGTACCCGCCAGCGGGAACTTCATTGCAGGCCGTGTGTCACCCTGACCACGTCTATCTCTGGGGGTCGCACGTTGCGGGCAGAGCGCAAGGCATACACCAGAAAACGCTGTCCTGTGGTATGGTCTCTTCCAACTTCATGTACCAGCGTAAAGATTAAAGTGGAAAACTTCAGACTTTGGCTTCTTTTTTAATCTTTTTGGAGATTAAGTGTCTAAACTTAACTTAAATGGTTTTTTACAGGAGTTAAAGTACATAAATGCCTTTTTACAGCTTAATCATTTTGGTCTTCTGTTTAGTGTTGTATTTCAATTGTGGAGCCTCATTTTAAGTGTCCATTCTTTAAGATTTAATGCTTGCTTTTTCTTTTTATAGCTAATAGTGAAATCTACAAACCAAAACAAGAACTTTTAAATCTGGGATATAAGTTAAAGATCATATGCACAAAGAGATTTGTTTTCTTGTAATAAGTCTATTAGAAATTCATTGTTTGTGATAGCATTTTAACTTGGCTTACTAGAGGTACTTCTAGTAGGCCTTAATCTATCTGCTCAACCTGTGAATATGGGAAGGTTGCATTCCCAGATTCTTTCTGATTAGATTGGGATTTAATATCATTTGGAAACTCCAGGGTGAGTTTATCAGTTATCCAAACTGCATTTTGCAAATGAATATGCATGTGATCTTTAATTATTGAAGAAAAGAATAAAGTGAGGACTTAAAACAATTCATGAAAGTGGACCTTTGAAAGCTTGTCAGAGTTGCACAAATCTAATTGTTATTTTGTTTTTGTTTTTAGGAGATGCTAAAGAAATCCATCTTGCAGGACGACATTGAAGATTGGTCTTCTGTTGCTCTAATGATTATTTTGTAAAAGACTTTCTAGTATACAAGACACAACTTGTGTCCAACTGTATATAGCTGCCAGTTAGTTATCTTTGTTTTTACTTTGTCCTTTGCTATCTGTGTTATGACTCAATGTGGATTTGTGTTTATACAAATTTTATTTGTATGATTTCATGTTAAACCCCAAATAAATGCTTCCTTATGTGATTGTTTTTCTGTGTGAGGTACTACGTAGCTCTGTAAAGATGTAATTTTAAATAAGCAATAATTAAGGTACAGTTTATTTTGTAGGGAATATGGGCCTGCAGGAAGAAACTGGTCCTTTAGCCAGCTGCAGGATCAATTACCCTGTTCCACATTTCGTGTGTATGTTCTATGCTGTAAAGCTTCATTTCTCTTAGCTGAGGCTTCTGTCACACCTTTGAATAATGTTCTTACCTCCATCAGATACTTTATCTCAACACCTATGTCATGGTATTATGATTAGGGGAGGCTTCCTAGTGGACCATGTGTTTTTTGCACTTGGTTTAAGAAAGATACGCTTTGGGGCTGGGGGTGTAGCTCAGTGGTGGAGCACTTAGTTAACATGCACAAAGCCAGGGGTCCATCCCTAGCAGCAGCCAAAAAGAAAGGGCTTATTGATAGTTCCTTGTGCTTTGTTCCCCACTGTGGCGAGTGTTGTGTGATTTGCTACTTATTCTGACCTTAGAGTTTTTTGGTGGTCTGTTAGAATACACTTTGGCTAATTGTAACACCATGATTTTATCCTCTGGGTTAAAAGAGAAACTGAGGGGCACTAACAGCACTGAAACTGATAAGAGGGTTTAAGAGTATTGAGTAGTTAAAATGGGTTTTTACCAGAGGTGTGAGATCAATTTTTGGTTAGAAGATGGAAGATTTGAGGTAGTGTTGGAAAAATTTAGTTATTTTTATTGGTGTGTCACAGCCAACATCAGATTGAAGAAAATGTTTCTATTTGGGTGTTCTTGGGAAGATGCTGTAGAGTTAGTAGTGTGAATTTTTAGGAAAGTTACAGTAGTTGGTCTTGGTTTTAGTGCAGTTAGTGCATGAGCTGAGTAGGTGTTTGCAAGTTCGGGCATATGAAGTGACTGTGAAGATGGTAGCCCTCAAGACAAGATTTGTTAATGTGACTACGTTGCTATTTCAGCACACCTTTCCAATGTGTTGAAAGTTTTATATCTAGATTTTAACATTTTCTAGGTAAGTACAAACAAAATTTTGAGTTTCATCTTTCACATATTTGGATTTAGGGTAGTCTTTGGTTCCATGTTAGCTGCTATGTTCACTTTATAGTAGTTGACTTCACACTTACACGTCCGGTATAAGTTCTAAATACTGATACCTGCCCCCCCAATTTGATGCCTGCGACTTTGTTCCAGTGATATTTGAACTAGCTGGACTGTCAGGTTCGATGCCTTGGCCTTGTTTTGCTGTGGCCAAGTACCAGTGTTGGCTATTTCAACAGATTGTTTATTTTTCCAACGTGGAATCATAAGGAATAGAAGGGAGATCGTTTCAAGTTGTCAGTAGATGCAGTGTGTAGAGTAGTAAATCCTGTAAGTTCAAATTTATGGTTAGGTGACAAGTTGACATTGAGATTGTCCTTTTACCTGATCAAATTGAATAAAAGCTTTTTAAATACAAACTCTTCAATTAAGTCTTGGTATGTATGACTTGTAGAAAATAATACTACTTCTAAAAATTATTGCCTGAGATCATTTACCAAGAATTAGAAGGGAAAACGTACTTGGTTTGTGTTCAGGGGCTTTGGACTTGAGATGTAATTCAGTCTTTAGGGTCTGTCAGTTCACCACTGGTAATCCAAAATAAATTGCCAAGGCTGTGTTTTAGCAGTTGTAGCTGGGTCACCTGTAAAGTTAGTGATGTTTCCATCCCTAAGTATTTATTTTTTTCCTAAGTATTAATTTAGAACCAAACCAAGTTGTTTGAATATTAAAGAGAGGTGGGCCTAGGAATTTGAAATACTTACACAAAATTAATCTGCTTCCTGGATTACTTTAACCAAGAGTCGTGTGGCATTACTCAACAGTATCTTACTGGCCATCCCATTAATATTAATATTCTACAGTCATGTAGCTACCTAGGAGAATAGCACTGTTGAGAGTTAAGCTGTCTGTTGGGATACTACTGACAGGTGAGACTGCCTCTTAGTCTATTTTCATGAAGGTGGCAAGAGTCCTTTGCAAATCTTCATGAAATTTAAAACATAATTAAGTGGTATCTAGTACCAAGATTCCATTAGCTATTAACCAAACGATGCTCTTTTATGAATTAAGACAACATAGCAATAAACAGTTTTTAGTTGCAGAAGATAATGTGCATGTGTATATACACCACTTAATTCTAGTGAAATGTTGTGTAAAAATCTCAAAATCTGGGCCTGCTGGTGCAGACCTAATGCCAGTACTCTGGAAGACTGAGGTAGGAAGACATGTTGAGCCCAGCCCGGGCAACTTAGCAATTTAGGGAGATCCTACCTCAAAAACAAGGCCCAGGGATGTTACTCAGTGTGAAGGCGCTGGGTTCAACCCCTGCTACCCCACTCCCACAAAAAATCCTTGAACTCTTCAGCCTAATAATTAGACCTGCCTTTGAATTACTACGGTCTTCACCTTTCTGAGCTAAAGCAGTATTTTTTTCTTGTTTTACAGTCACTTGAAAATGTGTTGCTGTAAAAATGGGACATCTTTTAGAACTGGTTTGGTTTTATATTTTTTGTCTTAAAATCCACATTGGAATTTCAGCAAGGGTTGGCTTAATAGCAAAAAATTAAAATACAACTCAACCATCTTACAAACTAGGAAAGGATGTAGTGGTGTGGGATTCAGGACAATGTTGAGCATTTTGAAGACTTGTGCCACTCAAGTGGCAATTAAGTGTCCCGTTTTTACCTTCCCATCAGCACCCATTCAAAGAGGTATTTAGAGAGGTATTTGTATTGTAACTGTCAGGATGGTTTGGAAGAGATAATATCTTGAAATCTAGAAATTTCAGATATGAAAAGGTGCCAAGGTTGCGGGTTCTGAGAGACCCAGCACAAGTTAAATTTTGAGAAACTATGCTGTAAACGTTTTCTGATGCCATTTCATGGGGTTTTTTTAGGGGGTGGGAGGTTAATCTTGTATCTGAGCTGACCTCGAACTTACTGTGTAGCCCAGGCTGGCCTCAAGCACACAATCCTCTTGCATCAACCTCCAGAGTGCTGAGATTACAAGGATGTACCACCAAGCCTGACCAATAGATATCTCCTTTTGAGAGTGACCACAAGTGAATCCTGAGACTCTTTACCCCGCCCCTGCCAAGAAAATGTCTAAACATAAATTTTAGATGTAGTTACTGGGAAGTTACAGACTTTCCTGAAGGCCATCTGGTTTAGGTTCTCAAAAGTCTAGGGTGTAGCTCAGTGGTAGAGCATTTGCCTTGTGTGCAAAAGGTCCTGGATCAGTCTCAATCACCACACGCACATTTAAAGTCTTGAGTTGTCGGCTTTTATAAAGGCAATCGACTAAAATTGGAATTTGTTGTTACTCATGAAATTACACGAAGTGCATTTCTTCAGCTATTTTCTACTTAGGTATTTGTTTTGACTGATGAATACACAGGGTGATTTATTGAGGAGTAAGGATAGAAAGCCCCATAAAAAGTCCTACTCAGGACCAAGCCTGATTTTCAAGTGGATATTAACTAATTGAAATGTTTGGGGTTTTTTTGTTTTGGTTTTTGTGGGGGTTGCAGGGGATTGAACTCAGGGCCTTGTGCTTGCTAGGGATATTAACTAATTGAAAAACACCAACTCTACTTACCTTTTGGAATCTGGTAAACATTTCAAGCTCACTAAACTATCAGGCATACCTTAGGCTTGGATTTTCAGCTAAGACATTTGTCACTTCTGGGAATGCCCTTTAAGTATTAAGCTTGGTCAGTAAACCAAGTGCAATTGTACATGTCTGTAATCCCAGCACATATGAGGCTGAAGCTGAGGCATCCAACATTCAAGTCCTGCCTGGGCAACTCAGCAAGGCTTTGTCTCACAATTAAAAAAAAAAAAAAAAAAGAAAAAAAATACTGGGTTTGTATCTCAGTGCAAAGGTCCTGGGTTCAATCTGCAGTACTGCACACACAAAAAATACATTGGTCAGTAATCTTCGATACACTCGGTTTATGAGTTCCAGGATCTTTCCTAGGAAAGTAGCATTGTATTACAACAGGTCGTTCCTAGGATGAAATGTGAGCCGGATACTCTCTTCCTGTGGAAGACCTGTGAAACTATGATGATTTAGGTTGCCCTTGAACCATTACTCACTTAGGGCATAGATGTTTTCATAGACGCTGCAAGCAGAGGAGTGAGAGTGAGTTGTGAAGGATAAGTGGAATCTGAGGGCGGTTTCAACTTTTTTTTTTTTTGGTTTCAACTTTTTTTGAATTCTTTTTTTTTTGTTTTTTTTTTTTGTTTTGTTTTGTTTTGTTTTTTGTGGTGCCGGGGATCGAACTCAGGCCCTTGTGCTTGCAAGGCAAGCACTCTAATCACTGAGCTAAATCCCCAGCCCTTTTTGAATTCTTTTTCTGGCAGTACTGGTTATTGGACTACAGGACTTCACACTGAACTACATTTCCAGCTCCTCAATTTCTTTTTAAGGCAGGATTATTTTTGTTTTTTGCTTTTTGGGTACTGGGGCTCGAACTCAGGGCCTTGTGCTTGCTAGGCAAGCACTCTAACCACTGAGCTAAATCCCCTTCCCTTGAGACAGGATCTTGCCAAGTCAGTAAGATGTCAGCCTGGGCTCAAACTTGCAATCTCCTACCTCAGCCTCCTACAGTGCAGGGATTACAAGTGTATACCTCCATGCCCAGGTAGTTTTCAAATGTTTTCATCAACAGGAAACACTTTAAATATTTTCCCCTATAGACTATATATTTTAAATGGCTAGTCAAATATATTATGTTTAATGACATTTCTATTCATCAAAAGTAGATCACTGTCAATGAAAACATCTACAGTGCAATCAGCATCATACCAGCCAAAATCAAAGAAATGGTATTTTTGTTTGTACAGATTTTTCTAATGATACGTGATTTCTATCAAACTTCTAAAATACTGAAAATGAATCCAAAATTTTTCACTATTACTTTCTAAGGCTTAGAACCACAGCATACCATTGGGCTAAGGAAAAAGAAAAAGCGTTTTTGGAGTAAGCATTTTCATCTGGGGAAAAAAAGATACTTTAAAAATAGTTGGAGTTTTCAGGAATCTTAAAAAGTGTGCCTTTGAATGGCTTCAGAAGTAAAGACATATAAATCATACCTTTGACCTCATTTAATGTATTTCTAGTTTTGAAATAATTATTCTGTATTATACGCATAGGTCTTAGATAACCTCTCAAAACTAAGAATTGCTGGGCACAGGGATACATGCCCATAATTCTAGCACTCGGGAGGTCGAGGCAGGAGGAAGCATGGAAAATCAAAAACATGAAAATTGCTAGGAAGAACTAGAGACACAGAAGTTATAGTGAGTGAGGTAATTGAATTTTTGCAAGAAGAGAAAGAATAAAAGACAATAGTTGGGAGAGATAATGACTGAAAAAGTCCCAGAAGTGACAGAAGGCAATCTACAGACTTAATACACCCAATAAATTGGAGTTAGGAGAAATAGAGATACACCTGGACACTGGTGCATGCCTGTAATCTCAACCACTTGGAAGGCTGTGACAGGAAGATCACGTGTTGGAGCCCAGCTTGGGCAGTTCAGCAAGACCCTTTCTCAAAATTTAGAAAAGGCTGGAGGTGTAGCTCAGTGATAGAGCACTTGCCTAGTATGTGTGATTTCCTGGGTTCAATCCCCAGTACCACGTGAGGGAAAGAGAGAGAGAAAACAATAAACAAAAATTTAAAAGCAGTCAAATCTAGACCTATGTACCAGTAATCAGGAAATATAAGAAATAGAGGCACGTGTTTAACTGTCACTAGGACACAACTATACAAAGCTCAAATGTGAAAAATGCACCGGAAGAATGACCCATTTCTTCAACTAAGTAACATGAAAAGTAGGGCATGGTGGTGGCTCTTAGTATGCTAAGCAAGGATCTAAAGTGCAAATCATTATTTTTTTAATATGACATTGTACGGATTTTATGGAGAATTGTGGCTACTTTCCCATGTTTGAGGAATTCTCATCTTACAAGTCTTGATGAAAAGTGAAGAGTAGCACACAATATAAATATTTAAAAACCACTCTCCCAGGCTTCCTTACAGCCCATGCACAGATACGTGATGTCAGCTCCGTTATCCTGCACTGGGCCTTGAGCCAGGATTTAGGGAATCACAGATGCGGAGATTTTGTGGAGTCAGTGCTGGGACAGCTGGCAGGCATGGTGGCAACCACTCTTCAGAAGGAGCAGGGTTTCCACCAGCGACACCCAGTATCTAGCACTGATGGAATCAGTGTTGAAAGCAGCAGCATCTGTTGTAGCAGAACCTGGATGGAGCCCGGGGAAGGATCCTGGGGTGTGATTTTCGATTAGTATAGGTTGGCGATACGTATAATTACCAGCATCTTGGGGAATTGGTGGATACACATATCACATTAGTCCTTTTTATTTCCCCTCCCCCCTTCCCATTGCCTCTCATCCTTCAATCCCCTCCCATCTCCACAAAGTCTACTTCCTTATTTGCTATCTTTATCTTTTTTGGAGGGGTAGTGCTGGGGATCGAACGCAGGGCTTTGTGCTTGCTACCAGGTGCTCTACCACTTGAGCTAAATCCCCAGCCCCCTATCATCTATCTCTTATTTTGCACTTTATTTGTGTTTTAGGTTTCTCACGTAAGGGAAAACATAGTATTTAACCTACTGTGTCTGACTTATTTCACTTAGCATTATGGTCTCAAGGTCCATCCACTTTCCTACAAATGACTCAGGTTTCTTTATGGCAGAGTAGCGCTCCACTGTGTGTAAATACCACACTTTATTTATCCACCCATCTGTTGATGGGCCTATAGTCAGCTTCCAAGATTTAGCTGTTATGAATTGTGCTGCTACAAACATGGGCATGCTTGGATTCCCTGTAATATGATATCTTTAACTCTTTCAGGAAGATACCCAGAAGAAGTATAGTTAGGTTAATATGTGATTTTGGAAATAGTTCCCTGATGAAGAATTTTCAAGTGTGGCTTCCTAAACCTCCTGGAGTAATAATAGTCATTATTAAATTCCCTTTTTTGTGGGGGTACATCCAGGGCTAGGGGTAGAGCTGAGTGGCAGAGCACATGCTAGTATGTCCAAGGCCCTGGGTTCAAGTCTTAGCCCCACGAACAAAACAAACAGAAAATATATCCACACAGAAATATGTACACAACACATCTCTCTTTTATAAAGCTACTAGTAGTTAATTATGGGTCCCACCCTGATGATTCATCTAATCCTAACTGCCTCACAAAGCCCTACTTTTTTTCTTTTCTTTTCTTTTCTTTTCTTTTTTCTTTTCTTTTTGAGACAGAGTCTTACTATACAAACCAGGCTGGCCTCAAACTTACTATACAACTCAGTCTGGCCTGGAATTTGTGGTCCTCCTGCCTCAGCCTCCTGAGTGCTGGGATTATAGATGTTCACGACCACACCCATTTTGCTCTAAGGCTTACTTTTAAACCTTCTGGTCAGATTAAATTGCCACTCTTTTACCACTTCACAACAGCGTTTAAATTTCAACATTTGAATTCTTAAGGGACACGCTCATACCATATTGAAACCATAGTAAGTTTCATTTCGGGAGTGAAAATAATTCTCAGGTGGCAATAGTTGCCCAACTCTGTAAATATAGTACGTACCATTAAGTTGTACATTTTACAAGGTGAATTTTATGGTGTGTGAATTAGGTGTTTTTAACTGTTGTTTTAAAAAGACATTCATCCAGTGTGTGTGTGTGTGTGTGTGTGTGTGTGTGTTTGTGTGTGTGTGTGCGTGTGTGTGTGTGTATTTTTTTTTCTTTTTTTTTTTAGGTGCCGGGGATCGAACTCAGGGCCTTGAGCTAGGCAAGCACTCTAACCACTGAATTTAATTCCCAGCCCCACAGTGTATATATTTTTATTCAAAACAGGTTGAAATAATTAACTGTGAAAAGAGTTTTTAAACACACAATAAGGGAAATTTGAACGTGAACATGACAATGATACTAGTTTTTGTTTTTGTTTTTTTTTCTGAGACAGTTCTTACCAGCTAAATATACATGCAGAAATATTTGTGGTAAAAATGATATATGGTGCAAGGGATTTATAACAAAAACAAGGAAGTAGAAAAAAACAAATTTGGGATAATTTACTAATTTTTAAAGATGGGAAATGGGTACATATGTTCTTTAGATGACTGTTTCTAGTCTAGTTTATATTTGGACATTTCCATTAAGTTTTGTTTTGTTTTGTTTGAGACAGGGCCTCACTATGTAATTCAGGCTGATCTTGAACTCACTATGTAGCACAGACTGGCCTTGAACTCCTGGCAGTTCTGCCTCAGTCTCCCAAGGGCTGGGATTACAGGCACAGGTTACCACACCTAGCTTTTTATTGAATTTTGAAAATAATTAATAAGAGGAAAATAACAAGCAGTAGAAGAGAGAAATATTACTTCCAAAGGAGTAATAGTAAAACTTCTGACTTCCGAATTGAAGCCAGACAGCAGTGGGAAGATTATTGCATGTGCTAAAAGAGATTAACTCCAACTGCAAATTCCCTACCAGCCAAAATTCTTTCAAAACTGGAGGTGAAATAAAACACATTTTCTGAGAGAAAAAAGTTAACACATCATCACCAGGAAGCTGTCACTAAAGGAAACTTTAAAGCTCCTTCTAAGTGTAGAAGATAAAATGATCTCACTGTAGAAGGCCTAAAATACAAAAAAAGAATAGTGAGGAAAGTGACACAAAGGTGGGAAAATATAAGTGAACACTGATACTTTTTACAATGAAAAAATGTTCACAGAAAAAAAATTTAAAATAAAGACAAAAATAGCTGGGCACATACCTATAATCCAGTTACATGAGAGGCTGAGGCAGGAAGATCCCAAGTTCAAGCCCAACCTGGGCAATTTAGCAAGACAATGTGTCAAAAAAATTTTTAACTTAAATAAAAAGGGTTAGGGATTTAGCTCAGTGCTGTCACTGGTTTTAATCCTCAGTACAAAGAAAAAAAGAAAAAGCCATGTATCTAGCTCTGTGGGTGTATGCAAGTGCTATATACCACTGAGCTAAATCCCCAGACTGTTGAAGATTTTTAAAGCCCTCAGTGAGTAATTTATTTTCCAATGTTTTTCTTTCAAATTTGGTGGCACATGCCAATAATCCCAGCACTAGGCAGGAGGGGGTGGAGGCTGAAGCAGGAGGATCTCTGCAAGTTTGAGGCCAGACTGGGCTATATAGTAAGACCCTGTCTCAAAAAGAAAAAAGTGTATATTCTAATATACATTTCATCAGGTTTTTTAAAAAAAAAGAATTTAATGTGTAAACAAGTACAAAAGAAAAAGCATTATAGCAACCAGTTTTGTTTGTTATAACAATTTTAAAGATGCATCACCAATAAGTACTTTGTTTTTAATCTATAAAGAAGCTGTCTCTGTAAAATATTGTTTACCTTCTTATGGAGGAACTTCACAGTCTCAGCTCTTAAACTAGGAAAGTAAGGGTTATGTTGGTAAAAATAACGTGCAGGTTCTGTCCTCACAGTAAATATACTTTAAAATTATATAAAGGTCTTCCAGAGCAGGAAAGAACACACCTAGCTGGGGCCTGCTAGGGTAAGTCCTTGTCCAAAGGGGCCACCCCACAATCTGCAGGAGTAGCCACTGAAGGCAGATTGGAATCTAGGGAACAAATTAACTTTTACCTTCAATGTATTTGCCCGATTCAAGCAGTTATCTGCAGATTTGTGATAAAACAAAGCATAGAGATCTGATTCATGTGAACTAAATAGTATTTGGCACTGATACCAAAGGAGCCAAAAGAATAAAACAACTATATTAATTATCATTCCCAAGGACAACTCTACCATTATTACTGAAAACCTCATGTGAAGTTTCTATCTTAGCAGATTGCACCTTGAAAACTTTGTTTCAATTTAGAATCTTACAGTTTGATAAGCTTCTTCAAACAAGAAATCATATGTAATGAATATAGCATTAAACTAATAAGATGGACCCTCTGACTCATCTTGGATTATTTCAGGAAGATTGCCATTCAAAGTGATTTTTTCACCGGTGCGATGGTGCAAACATATAATCCCAGCACTTGGGAGGCTGAAGCAGGAGGATTGCCTCAAGTTCGAGGCCAGCCTGGACTACAAAGCAAGACCGTGTCTCAAAAAAAAGAGTAATCTTTTTCCTGAGAGAGTCATGTTGCAAATCACACAAGACAAATTTTCTACAATTTTCCCTACAAATAACAAGACTGGAAAATCTAATTACAATAATGTATTTCAGACTGGGGATTTAGCTCAGTGGTTAGAGTGTTTGCCTAGCAAGCACAAGCCCCTGAGTTTGATCCCCAGCACCAAAAAAAAAAAAAAAAAAAAAAGTATTTCATGAAGAAAACATGTTTCTTAAAACTGTGTTTTCAGTTACAGCTACAACTAGTTACAAGGTAAGAACCAAATTGAAGAACTGATCATTTCTGTAAGTGAAGAGAATGTATACATAAAATAAAATTCTAGTTAGTGTTTTAAAAAGTTGTATAGGAATTTTATAGGTAGAAATAGAATTTAGGGCTCTGGTGCTCAGGCAAGTGGGCAATATCCTCCCAAAGAGAAAAATATATTTATTTTGATGTGTAATATTAATAAGTTGTTTGAGGAATATATAATATGAATTTTCTTGAAAATCTTTGGCATTTTTAGTTCTTTCTTCTTCTTCTTCTTCTTCTTCTTTTTTTTTTTTTTTTTTTTTTTTTTTTTTTTTTTTTTTTTTTTTTTTTTTTTTTTTTTTTTTTTTTTTTTTTTTTTTTTTTTTTTTTTTTTTTTTTTTTTTTTTTTTTTGGTTTTTTTAAAACAGTGTTGGGATGTGGCTCAGTGGCGCAGCACCTGTTTGGCAAGCGTGAGGCCCTGGGTTTACTTCCTGGTACCAAAAAAGACTCAAATAAGAAAAGACCAAAAAAAAGCCCCTAAAAAAAAAAAAAAAAAAAAAAAAAAAAAAAAAAAAAAAAAAAAAAAAGACAGGGTCTTGTTATGTAGTTCAGGCTGGCCTTGAACTCACTGTGTAGTCCAGGCTGGTCTCTAACTCTCTACAATCCTCCTGCCTCTGCCTCCCAAGTGCTGAGATTACAGGCATGCCCCACCACGCCCAGCTCTAGGCATTTTCTCTCCAAAATGTAAAATGGAAGGGAGCTAGCTTTTCAATAAAACAAAAAAGGATAATTTTGATTTCAAAGTGACCTGAGTTCATTTAGTATTATCATGGAACCAGCTGTACAGCTTCTAAAGCCTGTGAAACGCACCAGAGGCTGCTGCCCTTCACTGAGCTCACACTTGGCATGTGCTGTGAAATCTGTATAGCTGGCGTTTACTCCACACTTCATAAAGTACAAAATTAGGGCCAGTGATGTGGCTGAGCAGCACAGCGCCTGCCTGGCAAGCGCGAAGCCCTGGGTTCGATTTCTGGTACCAAAAAAGAAAAAAAAAAGTAAAGTACAAAATTAAACAAGATGACTCAGTCTAATTTTTCATAAACTCAACTATTTGAAGATGTCAAACTTATTACAGTGAGATCACATATATTGTATGGTCTGAAGTGTAGTCCCAAATCCAAGTCTTTATTGTATTCATCCAACATGGAAGCCACTTCGTACAGAGATGTGAGCTGTGGAATTTGTAGAGCTCACATGGACATCTTTTCCTGTGTGTATGTTTTTGATCACAAAACTTTTAATCTCTTAAATTTGCATTTGCGAGAACTCCGGTAAGTTTATGTAGTCATAATGTAATAGTGTAGAACATTCTATGTAAAAGTAAAAAATTTGCAAGAGTCTTGATTTTTAAAGTGATCCGTGTGCTGTACTGTCAGCTTTTAGATTACAGAAAGCTGTTGTGACTCACAATAATCTTTAAAAAAAGGTCAGCAGTTAAAGAAAAATGATTTGTTCGAGCGTGGATCTCTAGAGAAAAAGATAGAAAGGATTTTTAGGCACATTTGAATCTAAATTCTGAAAAATCCAGTAGCAGCCATAGGGAGATAGCAGAGAGTTTTAGGAGGAATATCAGAGTTTCAGGGCTAGTTTCCAAGGTAACTAGTGTGTAAACTCGAAGTAATTTTACATATTTGGTAACAAGTATTTGTCCAACGAAATAGGAACAAAAATAAAATACGTACTCATTCCTTATCAGAAACAAATCAAGTTTGTCCAAATGCTCAGAAACTGAATTATAAAAAATGTTTGAGAAATTTCGTGGTTAATAGGTTGCGTCCACCGTGCAACCTCCGACGATAGTGTTGTCGTCCCTGTCAGCACCAAAATCATCTCCATCTTCAAAGTATGAATTAATGTAATCATGTTCTTCTTCTTGCTCTTCTTCGTCATGTTCCTCCTGTTCTGCATCATCGTGGTTGTCGTCGTCATCGCCTTTACTTTGGTCTTTGCTTTCTTCTTTCTCTTCGTTTTCCTCATCTGATTTTTCACCATCACCACTCTTTTCCAGTTTCTCAGTTTTTTTCAACACATGTGCAGTATTAATGAATGAAGAGATTTTGCTTGTACATTCTGAGTTTTGGATTTGAGGACTCCTGTTTTGCATTTTGTCCCAGGCATCATCTCTCTTGGGAGACTTCTATGTGGCATCCATTCTTCTTTGTACACCTTCATGTATCTTCTTCTACTGTGCCCTTCAGGTTTTTCAACAGCATAATTCTTTTATTGTTTTGTCAACACTTTTGTGATCTTCACTTTCTCCTGTTTTTCAGAGACACTAGTTTATAATCTGTATGAACAGGATGGTTTCAACACTACATCAGGTAACTTCTCACCTCTGCTAAACCCACCAGCCTCAGTATTAAAGGTGTAGGCGGCACCACGTCCTCTTCCTTTCTTTCCAGCCATCAAAACTAGTTATACCGGAAGAGTGGGCCAGCGCTGCTAAGCTTCCAGGCTGGGGCGAGGCCGTGCAGCCCAGTGTGAGCCAGGGGAGGGGCTCCGCCTAGGAACTAGTGAGCCGGCCCCGCCCACTCCGCTAGGCCACTCCGACCGCTAGTCCCCGCTCACCCCTAGGCCCAGCCCCCGGCCAAGCGCCACCGGGTTTATAAAATCTTGGTTACAATTTAGGATTTTCACCCGAGTTCGATCCCCAGCACCAAAAAAAAAAAAAAAAAAAAAAAAAAAAATGAGGTCCACAATTTAGGATTTTCAGAGTTCTGTTGTTATAAAGAAGACTGTGAACGTCTTTGTATGGTGTCCATCATTGGGAGTTTTTTTTTTCCATCATTGTTTTGATTGCAGTAATTCTTCCTTGCACATTTCAGACTGGTATAATTTTATGCCTATTGCCACCTTGCTCTCCAAAGTGACTGAGTAATCTACACAGGGTATACTGTTTTTGTACACACTAATTTGATTTTGTCAACATTGGTCCTGACTTTGATTTTTCTAGCTTAACAGAGATGTTCTGATAATTTAACACTCTTAGTTTGCTTTCTTTACATTTAAACAGGATCAAACAAGTGGTAGTTCCTAAAATGCAAGAGGAACTTATTTAAAATTCGTCCCTGCAGTAGGGTATTTTGAGTTTGTCATTCTGGCTATCCAGAATGTTTCGGCTATCCAGAATGTTTCGTATACGCCTATCTGTTTTTTGTGGTAGCCACAGTGTGGATAGTTATCATACAGAAACCAACCTGCATATGTGCAAACATTGGATTACCCATCTGTTAGACTCTAGTACGGTACAAACACTCTGAATGATTAAAAAGGAATTGCTTATTATTTTCTCATGTCTTTCCAAGACAGAAATGCTAATTACCAAACTTTTATTAAATTTAAACAAATATTATGGTTAGGATTGACATCAAATAAGAATGATTTCATCTAAAACTGCACCTAGAAAACTTGGTGTTACACAAATTTTATTTTATTTATTGTTTGGGTGCTGGGGATCAAACTCAGGGCCTCTCATTTGCTGGGAAAAACTCTGCAGCTACTTCCTCGGTCTTTCATTTCATTTTTAAAAATAACCACTGTTTGTATGTCAGAGAAAACTTTAAATACTGGCCTAGGAATTCTTAGAAATAATACTTACAATTAATAAATTTTTCTGTTTGTTTTGATACATTTATAGGCATGTGCCACAATGCCTGTTCCATTAATAAACATTTAATTAATAAACATTTATTAAGTCAGGTGTGGTGGTGCACACCTGTAAATCCTAGCACTTAGAAGGCTGAGGCAGGAGGATCACAGAGGGGTCAAGAACAGCCTGGGTTATATAGTGAGTTCAAGGCCAACCTGTAATACATAGTGAGGCCCTATCTCAAACATACCTAAATATATAGAGAAATAGACAAATATCTATTAACTGAAAATTGAAGAACAAAATATTTTGATCAAAATTTAGACATTAAAATGTCTGAATTTGTTTTTTGTTGTTGTTATTTAAAGAGACATGAGAAGGATTTATTAGAGTTAGATATGGGATGCACTCAAGAGCAGAGTGCAGATGCTCAAAGAAGTGGGGCACCAAAACTCTGAATTTTAACTAGAAAAGTCTTACTTGGTCCTAAATAACAGTCATAAAAGAGAATTACAGTGGCAAAATCTTCAGTGGTAAAAACAGATATGGGGAAAACATGACCAGATTTTCAAAACACAGAATTGGTTCTGATTAAAGAATTTCAGAGAAGTAAAATATTTTAAATGTAAAAAATGAAAAGGTGCCAGGCATACTGATGCATGTCTGTAATCCCAACATTCGGGAAGTTTAGGCAGGAGGATTTCTGTGAATTCATGGCTGGCCTGCACACCACGGGAAAAAAAAAAAAAAAAAAAACTGCCGGGCGTGGTGGCACTTGCCTGTAATCCCAGCACATGGGAGGCTGAGGCAGGAGGATTGCCATGGGCTTGAGGCCAGCCTATACTACATAGTGAGTTCAAGGACAGCCTGAGCTAAAATAGGAAGACCCTGTCTCAAAAAAAACAAAAACCAAAAAAAACAAAAACCAAAAAGACAGAGTTTCATGTAAGGTAAAGTAATTCTAAGAGGGACATCTTATTGCTTTTGTCATATTCTGTTGGTTAGAAGCAATTAGCAAGTACTGCGTAGACTCAAAATTGGGCACTACAGGAAGGTGTAGCAGGAAGTGGGTAATGTGGGCCACCATAGAGTCCGCCTGCCATAGCTAGAAAGGAAGTTAACCAAAAAAAATCATATTCCACGAAGAAGCATGATAAAAAAGTAAGTTGATGTTATGGCTTATATCTAGATATCCCCTCAAAACCTCAAGCACTCAAAGGTGAGGCTTTTGGGAGGTGACTGGATCATAGGTGTGTGCTACTACAGTGTGAGTGCACCATAACTAGAGTATCCCACAGATTGGTGTAGTGTAGTTGTGGGTGATGGAATTACTGAAGAGGGAAGCCCCTGCCCCGGGTGTGGCTCGCACCAACCAATAGGCTTGTAGCCTGGATAGAATATAAAGGGACAGAAGGAAGGCAAGCTGGTGGCTTCCTGCCTCCTGCCTGCCACACCATGAACTGTTTCTCCTTGGCCATGCCACTCTGACATGCCACCCTGCCTTGGAGCCAGTTGACTACAGACTGAAGCCTCTATAAACTGTGAGCCAAGATAAACCTTTCCTCCTGTAACTTGTGGGTGTCAGATATTTTTGTCCTGGCAACAAGAAAGTAACTAACAGAGGTGGCCAGAATATGTCCAAAAATATCAATAATCAGTGTCAATTGATTCACCTAATAAAGATAGAATGAGTGAAAAAAACAAAAGACCAAAGTTGAGTGCATCATTTATGGGAGATATACCCAAAAGAAAACAATATGAGAAGGCTGAAAATATTGGCATTGGAAAATCTACAGCATTACAATACTAACAATACAGTAGTTTTCCAGTAGTTTTGAATACTAACAAAGAAATTTGAATTCAAGGTAAAAAGGAATAAAAGAGAGAATGTGGAATATTTAGTATAAGTATAAAATAACAGGTTGATGTAATCATCTTGAACTTTTTGTTGTGTTAGACATCGAACCTACAGTCCGATCATACTGGGCATGAACTCTGCCATGGAGCTACAGTACACCCTAGCCCTAGTTTTAAACTTTTATGCACCAAGCAAAATAGCTTCAAAATACATAAAGCAAACATTTTTAGAAATCAAGAAAATAAATTCTGAAAAAGAGGAAAAATGAAAATAAATCGTGACTTAACACTCCTCCCTCTGGTAATCAGTAAATAAACAAAAATGAGGCTACTGAAAATTTGAGTAATAAGATGAACAAGCTTGACTTAAAGAAAATTATAAATATTATACAGCAGTCTGGGAGGACACATACAAAGTTGGCTGCAAAGTTGAGAAATAATGTTTTTCCCACAGACATGCTGTAGCTCTAAAACATCAAAAAAAACCCTCCCTTGTGTACAATTTTCTCAGAGACAGAAAAATTGGATTCTGTAAAATCAAATACTAGAAACTTTGCTGCTTGAAGTTACATCAGCAAGAATGAATATCCCACTCTTAAAAAAAAAAAATCCCACTCTTACTGGAAACTCTAAGGCATGAAGAAGGAAGCTTGATTTCCGATCTAGATGCAGCACTTCAGAGAGGGAGTTTCTGAAGATAACATTCCACCTTTCCCTGAACTTTGTATTTGCCAGGAAAATAGGAGCCTGTTCTTTTTTTTTTTTTTTTTTTTTTTTTTTTGTGGTGCCGGGGATCGAACCCAGGCCCTTGTGCTTGCAAGGCAAGCACTCTAATCACTGAGCTAAATCCCCAGCCCGAGCCTGTTCTATTTTGCAGTCCAAATCTAATATTGTCTCCCATTATATGTGAATTTGCTTCTTCTTTCATTTCTTCCTTCCTTCCTTCTTTTCCAAATTTTTTTTTTCATATTTTAAGCCAAGCTTTCTCTAAATTGTTCCAGCTGGCCTCAAATTTGTGATCCTCCTACCTCCTGAATAGCCGGGATAACAGGTATGTGCTACTGTGCCTAGCTCATCTTTTTGTTGGTAAGACATCTCATATTTTCTCTGATGTGCAGTCTCTTTTGTTATAAGTCAGTAAACCTCACTTCCTTCAACCTCAGGTTTGTCCCATGGTCTTATTCTGATGGGGGAGGAAGATGACTGGGGAACTATGGTCCCCGTGCTGTGAATGGGTGCTCCCAACTCAGCAATGACACATACATCCAAGGCCCATTGAGCATCCCTGCATGAGGTCTCTCTGTCCTGGATGGCATGGGTTGTGCACTGAATATATACCCATCTCCATCTCCATCTCCATCTCCATCTCCATCTCCATCCCCATCTCCCCAACCCCCAGGTACTTTTTTTAATCACCAAAAGAATCTATTAATTTCTGGGATCCTGTAAAATAATTTTGATGAAAAATTCCTCACTTTTAAATTCCCTGTAGTAACTGTTCCCTATTGCTCTAGTTTTATGATATGTGTGATTGTCTTAGGTTTTAAAAATTATAACTTCTATTCAGAACTTCGAGGCCTGAATTAAGAAAAATAAAAGCCTTAAAATGTGTGTCTTAGATTTTCAGAGCCAATGGTCTTAAGAGAGCAGATTTAATAGGGGACATTTACAATATTCAGTATTCACCCAGAAAGCCAAATGCAGAAGGTGCCGAATGTCCATCTAGGCACTGGAGACCCAAAAGATCCAACTGAGGGCTGGGAGCCCACAACACTGTCCCACATACGTCCGCGTCTGCACATGATGACTGGAGCCAGGAAACGATGCTTACATCAGAGCTCCTCCGAAGCAACAGCAGCCATCCTCACCGACAGCAAGTCCCCGAGCTCTTCCCTTGACGAGGACAGCCGAGCCCCCTCCAGAAGAACCAGCCGCAGCAGAGCTTCTCCTGGGAAACAGCTCGCCGACTAGCTACGGCTCCCACTCTGCCTTATGTTGCGTCAGCAACAACCCTCAGGTGGATCTCGTACGCCCAGCATCACACCAACTCAGTCCAGCTGGGCGTTCTGGCTCAAATTGACCATATTAGGTCCACTACAATGTTTTTTGTCCTTAAAATGTCTTCAGGCTTCTCTGAAATGGCCATCAGGTAAGCCAGGGATTTGTTCCTCAACCTTACAATGAAGGACAATGGAAATAATTCTCTTTGGGCATTCTTCAGACTTAAACTTGGTTTGTGTCTAGTGTGAAGTCAACTGCTAGGAGCTGTGTGCTAATACAGTGAAGGCAGAATGTAGGGATGATTCTCAGACGGTGAAGAAATGGCTGGAACAAAGAAGGGCTGGGGAACCTGGAGTCCTGAAGAGACTGGATTGTGGAGAATGGGGTATGAGGAAGAATGAAAGATGGAAATTCATTTTTTTTAACAGGAAAATGAGTCAGAAGTAAACTCCTCTGGGTATAGCACCGAGCCGATGAGAATATAATACTTTGGGGACAAAATGGAAGAAAAGAAGCTTGTCCATAAGTCACTTGGCGGTGACGCCCAGGAGCTCTGCGGGATGGCTCGGTCGCTGTGCAGAGCAATGAGCTCTGAGGACTCTGACTGAGATACCAGCAGGTCGCTTTACCTCCTCACAGCTCAAATTTCCTCTCTCCTTTTGAGTTTAGAAGTATGATTTGCTCTGGGTCCCTGAAGTGTCTGGGGACTTCTAAATTTACTCTTTTTTCCTAAAAGGAGATCTCTGATACACAGCAAAGGAAACCACCAACAGTGAAGAGAACCTACAAGATGAGAAAAATTTTGCCAGCTACTCCTCAGACAAAGGACTACTGTCTAGATTATATAAAGAACTCAAAAAATTAGAGCTCCCAAATTTAAAGATCCAATTAAAAAATGGGCATCTGAGGTCAACAAACACTTGTTGTATTTCTTCATCTTTTCAGATGAAGAAATACAACAGCCAATAAATACATGAAAAAATGTTCAACATCACTGGCAATTCGAGAAATGCAAATTAAAATGAGACTGAGATTCCATCCCCCTCCAGAAAGAATGGCTATCATCAAGAAATCAACAATAACAAATGCTGGTGAGGTTGTGGGGAGAAAGAAACCCTGCTCCATTGTTGGTGGGATTGTAAACTGATACAACCATTATGGAAACCAGTATGGAGATTCCTCAAAAACATAAAAGTAGAAATTCAACTTGATCCATCTATTCCTCTTCTATGTATCTTCCCCAAAGAGTTAAAGACATCATGCCGCAGTGATTTATGTATACCCATGTTTATAGCAACACAATTCATAATAGCTAAATCTTGAAAGCAGCCTGTATGTCCATCTACAGATTAATGGCTAAAGAAAATGTGATATTTATACACAATGGCGTACTACTCTGCCACAAAATAAAATAAACTTGAGCCATTTGTAGGAAAATGAATGTACCTTGAGACCATAATGTTAAATGAAATAATTCTGACACACAAGCTCAAATATTGCATGGTTTCTCTTATATGAAAAACTCAATATATATGAAGTATGAAACAAAAGACAAATAATAAAAAAGATGGGGTGAGGGGGAAGGTATTGTAATCCAGCATGGACAATGTATCTAAAAGTGTACCTTGACTTAGTACAATTGTCTTACATTTTTTTTCTTTGACCTATTAGTCTAATTTTCAATCTGTATATATGATAGTTAACTTTGTAAGGTCTTATAAGATAAATGGATCTGGTGCTGGAAAAATAAAAAGGGGGAAGGAAGGAAAGGGGAAAAAATTTGGAATGTGTAATATACGTGTAGCAGTCCCCTACAGGGCATGTAATCATTATGTACTGCAAATATGTACTAATAAAAGTAAAAAAAAATAAATATTTTTTAAAAATAAGAAAATGAAAGAAGAGACCTTCTGTGTAGGACACCATACAGAAAAGGAACAGAGGCTGTACAGAAAAGGGACAGAGGCTGCACAGTAGCTATTAGCACAAATACCTGTGTGCGTTTCTCTCCTTTGGCACAAATGTGACTCCTGTCAATTAGCAGTGGTGGTCCACGTTCCTTAAATGGCTGATTTAATCATTGGAATATGAACTTTATCAATAAAAATTATATAATAAATTGATGATTTCTAAAAGCTCAGCAAGGAAATATAACACCTCAGCTAACTACATTCTCCTTTGGAATTTTTATTTTTTTGTTCAGAAATATTTTTGAATTCATGTTACTAAAGATAAATAAGAAGACAAGATAAAAGCACTTGTAAACATACTAAAATGAGTAACCGTCAACAGGCATGGTAGCACACACCTATAATCCAAGCATTTGGGAGGCTGAGGCAGGAGGATGGTTGAGAGTTTGAGATCAGCCTGGGCTACATAGCAAGACCCTGACTCAAGAAAAAAAAAACAAAAATGAAAAAAACAAAATAGTAACTGGACTGGGGCCGTGCTCAGTGGTGGAACACTTGGCTAGCAGAAGCAAGGTCCAGGGTTTGATTTCCAAAACCATCCACCAGACACAAAATAAACAAATGAAATGGGCAACTGCTTCTATGAGTTTTTATTTAACAGTTTTGTCTAGACACAATTCACATGCCACACAGTTCATCCATTTAAAGGGTACAGTTTGTGCGATAGAGTTTGATGATAGAGCACAGGTTTAGCAGGTCCAAAAGCACAAGTTCAACTCCTGGCGTTTCAGGGAAAATACTCAAAAACGTCCCTCGGCAATTACTCCCCATCTAGTGATCTCCCAGCCCTCGGTGACCAACTGCTCTTTTCTGTCTTTGTGTTTTCCTATTGTGAGTGCTTCATATACGGGAAGTCACACAGGAGGCGGCATTTTGGTCTTCATTTCTTTTTCTTTCTTTTTTTTTTTTTTGTTTTGTTTTTTGAGACAGGGTCTCGCTATTAGTGGTAGTTCAGGCTGACCTTGAACTCACTAAGTAGCCCAGGCTGGCCTCGAACACGAGGTGATCCTGCTGCCTCAGCCTCCTGAGCGCTGGGATTACCGGTGTGCACCACCATGCATGGCCTTGGCTTCTTTCACTTTACATGTTTTCCACATTCTTCCTTGCTGTGGTGCATATCACTACTTCATTCCTTTTGATTGTCAAATAATATTCCATCACATGCTGTGCAAAAAATCATTAACACAGTAAGCTTGAGATGCTAACCTTGGAACAGCCTGCTTGGGAAAACTGCCCTTGAGTGGCAGCCAGGAAGGAGGAATTTGGAAGAGTCCCATCCTTCCCGAGGGTTTGCCTCACTTTAACCCTCTGTGTCCAGTTCCATTTAAGGCTCTTTGATGCTTTCCCTGCAGGAGGCTGCAGTCTAGGCACAGGTAGGCAGAGGGTACCTACATGGCCAGCCCAGGTGGGAACCCTGGACAGGAGGAATCTTAACCACCTGGATGGCCACCTGCTAAGTCCTGTGTGTCTTTCTAATGGGTCATCAAATACGAGGTGGTCTTGGGAACCTCAGAAAGGTATGGATACACTGCTCCTTTTTTTCAGTACTGGAGATTGAACCCAGAGACTTCACACTGAACTACATTATTAGCCCTTTTCATTTTTTGAGACTGGATCTCATTAAATCACTAAATTGGCCAGGCTGAGCTAAACTTGAGATCCTTCTGCCTCAGCCTCCCAGACTTCTGGGATTACAGGCCTGCACAATCACACCCAGCTCTTTTGTTCTTTTTTTCTTTTCCTCCCATACTGGGAATTGAATCCAGGGCTTCCTACATGCTAGGCAAGAGTTCCTGGATACGTCTCAATTTACTTAGCCATTCAATAGTTGATGGACACTAAGTTGGATTACTTCTACTTCTTGGTTATTACAAATAATGCTTCAATTAACATTCATGTACAACTTCTGTTTTATTTTTTGCTAGAGTATAATAAGGAATTAGAGAGTCATGTGTGGTGGTCTAGGCCTATGATCACAGCACTTGGGAGGCTGAGGCAGGAGAATTGCCTCAACTTCAAGGCCAGCCTGGGCTACAGAGTGAGTTCAAGGCCACCCTGAATTACGTAAATCCCTGTCTCAAAAAAACCACAAGAAAAAATTAAAAAAAAAAATCTGGCCTTGTCTCTTGTTCCTGAGAGGGAGACCTCTAAATCCTTGGAATTTCCCAAGTAACAAGAGTGTCTTTGTTATTCACAAACTCCTTGGATCACAGCTAGTCCACAGTTTGTAGCAATGAATTGATTCTCAGTGGGTACCCGAGAGAGCTTCACGGTGGGAGCTGGATATGTGGTTAGAGTATTAAGGTTTGGAGCCCTGTAGATTTCCCGGGGTGCTGGGGAGGGGATGGAGGGAAACCCAGCTGGGGATTGAGTTCATTCCTGTGCCTGCTGATTCAGATAATGCCAGGTGATGAAACCCCCATATAAACTTTCAAGCTGAACGTTAATGGAGATTTCTGGTTGGTGAAGACATCAAAATGTCCAGGGTGGCACACCCAGGAGGACACAGTTTTGTGCTTGGGACCCTCCTGGACCTCTCCCTTTGTGTCTCTCCATTTGGCTGGTTCTGATTTATATAACTTTGCTAACAAAACTATAATCCCAAATGTGATGCTTTCCAGAGTTCTTCAAGCCATTTGAAAGTTATCAGACCTTCTTTTAGTTACTTTTTTATTAGTACATATTCACGGTACATGACGGTCACATTCCTCTTGGGGAGGTGGTCCATGTACATAACACATCTTTCTTCTTGTTACTCTCCCCTCATGTCCCAGTCCCGAACCTTACGGCTGTAGGAACTCCCACATTTGTAGCCGGTAGGTCATATGTGCAGGTGTCCTGGGAAGGAAGCCTGAGCTTGTGGCTGGTGTCTGCAGCAAGGCTGGGGACTGTGCCTTTACCTCGTGGGATCTGACGCTCCCTCCAGTGATTAGCAGATTAGCATCTGTATTGTATTCCTGCCTGAGTGCAGCAGGGAACTTGCTGGTATCATTTCTATTCATTCTGTGTTTTTTCCTAGCCAAAAATATTTTGATAAAATCAATCAAATTGAACATTACTTTTTGGTAGAGATTCCAAACATATTTTTTTTTTCTCAAAGATGCCAGAAATGAACTATTCCAAGCCTTTCTTTTTCACATGAGGCACACAAGGCAGATGAGAGAAACCAGGTTCAGGAAAGTTGGAAAATTTAAAAATATAAAAGCAGGGCTTGGGATTTAGCTCAGTGGTTAGAGTGTTTGCCTTGCAAGCATAAGGCCCTGAGTTCGATTCCTAGTACCAAAAAAATATATAAAAGCAGAGTTTTGTTTGTTTGTTTGTTTCTAGGTTTTTTTCAGTATACTGAGGATTGAACCCAGTGGCACTCTACCACTGAGTTACACCTCCAGACCTTTTCATTTTTTATTTTGAGATGGGGTCTTGCTAAATTGCCCAGCTTGGGCTCAAACATGCAACCTTCCTGACTCTGTCTCCTGGGTAGCTGGGATTATAGGTGGGTGCTTACACTCGATATTGAACCTCTTTATTTTTTGCTGGTTCTTTTTCTGCAGTGCTGGGGCTCAAACACCCTGGTCTCACACATGCTAGCCATGTGCTCCACCACTGAGCTATACCCCTGGCACAAAACTCTGCTTTTGATTGACAGTTCAGAAGTATTCCCATTGCATTTTACTATTCTTAAAGCAACACTGCAAATTAAATCTAATCAGAAATGTACCTATTTTAAATTTTTTGGCCAGTTATTATAACTCCTTTTTTGACAGATGAGGAAAAACAGCATAGAGAAATAAAGCAATGAGTTTACAGTAGAAAACCCAATCTATATTTTTAAAATGTTATGAAAAGGTGTATTAATATAAATAATAAAAAATACAAAGGCTTGTTGTTTCTTTTACTTCTTTTTTCCTTCTGGGCCCAATTTTCTTCTTCCTAAAGCTGAGTTAACCACATTAATATCTTAAAAGAGTGGACCATAAGTGGTAAATAAGGATATTTTCATCCTAATGATGAAAGGTCGATGGATCCTATTCAATAACTGATGCTAGAGCAACTACAAGTCTACGGGTTAAAAAAAAATAACCTTAACCTAAACTTCACAACTTATGCAAAAATGAAGTAAAAATGGATTTCCTGAAATATAAAACATAAAACTTCTGGCAAAAGCATAGGAGATAATCTATGGGATCTAGGATTAGGTAAAAATCCTAGACTTGATATCAAAAACACACTCCATACAAGAAAAAATTAATAAACTAGATTTAATCAAAATTAAAATGTTTGTTTCATGAAAGCTTATATGAGAAGGATGAAAACACAAGCTATAGAATTAGAGAAAATATCTGTAGACTACATATAAGAAAAAGGACCAGTATTTAGAATGCTTAAAGATCTCCCAAAATTCAATAATAAAAAGTAAGCAGTAAAAAATTAGAAAATGAGCCCAAAGACCTGCTAAATCTTTGGGTGAGAGAGATTATAGAGAGGGCAAGTAAGCATATTCAAATATGTTTGCTATTACTAGCCATTAAGGAAATGCAGATTAAAACCATAATAAGGTATCATTAAACATCTATCAGAATGGGTAAAATAAAAAATAGTAGCAATAGCACATGCTGGTGAGTCTCTTGAGAAAGGGTATTGTCTTAGTTACTTTCTTTTCTTTTTTTGGTGCCGGGGATCGAACTCAGGGCCTTGTGCTTGCAAAACAAGCACTCTAACCACTGAGGCAAATCCTCATCCCTGTCTTAGTTACTTTCTTATCGCTGGGACAAAATGCTAGACACCCACAGGTTAAATGAATGAAAGTTTCTTTTAGCTCATGGTTTGGAGAGATTTCAGTTCATACGAGGCAAGTTCCAAGGGAGGGTGGCACGGTAGAGGGGCGCTGCAGACCAGAAACAGTCCAGGGTGTGGCAGGCAGGAGGTAGCTAGCAGTGAGTCTTCTTTCCCTTCTTATTCTATCCAGGCTACAGGCCTATTGGCTGGTGCGGGTCACACCCAGGATGGGCCTTCCCTCTTCAGTAAATCCATCATCCACACCCAGAATTATGCCAGTCCAATCAGTGGATTAATCTAGTCATTGCACACCCATAAGCCAATATCACACACCCATGATCCAGTCACTCCTAAAGGCCACATCTATGAGCACATCAGGCTTTGGGGATACTATAACAGGCATCAATCATACATTGCTAGTGGGAATGTAAAAGAGAACAGCTGCTCTGGGAAACTGCTTGACCGATTTCTAAGAAGTAAAGCATGTAATTATCATACCACTCAGTAACTGTACTCCTGGCCATTTATCCTAAAGAAACTAAAACTATGTTCACACAGAAACCTGCACACACCAGAATCTTACTTGTGGTGGCTCCAAACCAGCAACCATCCAGATGTCCTTCAGCTGACAAGTGGTTTAAATACACCATGGACCACGTGCAGCAGGGGACACCACTCAATAATCGAGGAACAAGCTATTGACACAACAACCTGGATGAATCTCCACAGAATTACACTGAGTGGGGAAAAAATAAGGACAGTCCCAAAGGTTACACATATGTGATTAGATTTATGCTCATACTATTTTTAAATGATCAAATTTTTAGAAATGGAGAGAAGTTAAGTGGTGCCAGGGGTTAGGATGGGAGGGCACCAAGGGTGGCATGTTCAGAAAGAATAGTATGGGGGCTGGCATGGTGGGGCACATCTGTCATCCCAGCACTCTGGGAGACTGAGGCAAGAGGATTCCAAGTCCAAGCTCAGCCGGGCAATTCAGCGATTTAGGGAGATGCTGTCTCAAAGTAAAAACTAAAAAGCACTGGGGATGTAGTGCAGTGCAAAGACTCTTGTTCAATCACCAGTACTGCAAATAACTAATTAACTAATTAATTAAAAGATAGCATGGGTGCTAGAACTGTCTGGTATCATGATATGCATAGATATGTGAACCTACACAGGTAAAAAACCAGAACAGTCACAAAGTAAATTGGGGAAATGTGAATAAGATAGGTAGATTTTATTAATGTCAATTTTCTGGTTGTGATTTATACTGTAGTTTTGCCAAATAGTTCCCAAAATATATTTAGGATTTTTCGGTTACTTTTTTTTTCTTTTTGGGACAGTGTCTCACTATGTAGTTTAGGCTGGCCTTGAGCTCACTACATAGCCCAGGCTGGCCTCGAACCCATGGCAATTGTCCTGCCTCAGCCTCCCAAGTTCTGGGATCACAGGTGTGTGCCACCATGCCCAGCTCTCTGTTATTTCTTACAACTGTGTCTGAATCTGCCATTATCTTATTTATTTATTTATTTATTTTTACTGAGGATTGAACTCAGGGCCTTGTGTTTGCAAGGCAAGTATTCTAACCACTGAGCTAAATCCCCAGCACATTATTTTTTTTAAAACATTAAAGATTAGAAAGTTTATTGTGATTGGTATTACAATTCTCATGGTACCAAGCTTACTGAAATAGGCTATTAGCCTATGATATCTCTACTACTTTTCTGGGGCAGATAAACAAGTCTATTATGCAATGAGCTTTCTTTCTTTTTCATTTTCATCATGCGTGTGCATGTACGAGAGAGAGAGAAAGCGAGAGAGAGGGAGAGAGAGAGAGAGGCAGAGAGAGAGTGCTATGGTTTGTGTCTAGATGTCCCCCCAAAGCCTCATGTGGTAAGAGGTAGCTGGATCTAGAGTATGTAGTTACTAAATTAGTCCACTGACTGGTTTGGCATGGTTCTGCTGGGATCAAGGATGTGACGCTAGGATTAAGGGTATTAGGATTAAGGGTGGGAGTACTGCCCACCCTAAAGCCAGGTAGCCTGGATAAAATATAAAATACAGGAAGAAGCTGGTTAGTCCACTTGCTTGCATCCCTTGCTTACCTGGCTGACTTCTGCCTGTCTGCCCGGCCACCCTGCCTTGGACCCAGCTGACTGTAGACTGAAACCTCTATAAACTGTGAGCTAAATAAACCTTTCTTCCCCTAACTTTGGGTGTCTGGTATTTTGTCTCAGCAATGAGAGAAAAGTAACTAAAACAGAGAGAGAGAGGTGGGGGGACTGGGGATTGAACACAGAAAACTGAGCTACTTCCTGAGCCCTTTAAAAAATTAAAAAAAATTTTTTTTTGACAGAATCTTGCTAAATTTTTCCCAGGCTGACCTCAAATTTGTAATCCTCCTGCCCCAATCTCTTCAGTGGCTGGGATTACAGTCATCTGCTACCATGCCTGGCTCTGCTTTTTTTTTTTTTTTTTTTAATTTTTTTTTTTTTTGTGGTGCCGGGGATCGAACTCAGGCCCTTGTGCTTGCAAGGCAAGCACTCTAATCACTGAGCTAAATCTCCAGCCCCTTCTGCTTTTAATTCATTATGAAATATTAAGAAATTTAGTCACTGGGCTCAGAGCTGTGCTCATGGAGAAATTACAGCATGTCCTACAACGTTATCAATGTCTGAGAGATAGATGACTAGGTCAGTGAAGAAACGTTCCAGACCTAAGCAATGAAGAATGAAAATGGACAAAAAAATGGAAGATGAGTATTCCAAAAAAATTAAAACCAGTAATTTCTTTACTGATCAACTTAGATGTTTGCTTGTAGATACTGATACCTTGTAATTGCTGTGAAATTCGGGCTATGTACTGTACTAAGTGATTACCTATGTAGCAAATTAGATTCTTGAAAAAGTTATCCACATGCTGGGAGTGGTGCCAGCACAGGCCAGTCAGGAGGCTAGTCAGGAGGCTGAGGCAGGAGAGTAGCAAATTCAAACAAAGCCGGAGCAAAGTGGTGACCTAGTGAGACACTGTTTCAAAATAAAAAATAAGAAGGGCTGGAGATGTAGCTCATTGCCTAGGCCCTGGGTTCAATCCACGGTACTGCCAAAAAAAAAAAAGTTATTAGTGTGAGACAGTATTTGAAGCTGTAACTATAAAGTACAAAGAGTTAAAAAAAAAAAAAAAGGACCAGGGATAAAATTCTGGACAATAACAGGTTAAAGACAGGACAAAAAAGTCAGGGATTTAGCTCAAATGATAGAGTGCTTGCCTAACAAGTGCGAGGCCCTGAGTTCCATCCCCAGCACACACACACACACACGCACGCACGCACGCACGCACGCACACACAAACTCACCCGCCAAAGTTGAAGCCCTGGAGCTCAATGAAGACTGGGGAGAGTCCATATCAGAAAGCTGAGGGTCTGTGTGTGAAGGCTGGCATCTGTGCTGGAAGCCTGAATGAACCTCCAAAAGCAACAGCGAAGATGAGGGTCTCTGAAGCAGCAAAAGAGCACACTTCCTTCTTCTTTCCCCTTTTATTCCATCCAGGCAGAATGCCTGCTGGTTGGTGCCACCCACACCCAAGGTGGGGCTTCCCTCTGCAGTAAGTCGGTCATCCAGACTGTCTGAAACTGTGTGAAACCAATCAGCCAGGCGCTTCTTGTTCAAGGCGATGCCACAGTTAACAATCACAGGAAGAGAGAAAAATGGTATGTAGATGCTTTGCTGTAGAAAATTTCCTGAATCATATCTTTTGACAATAAAAACTCGTATATTGGCTAGGTACAGTGTGCATCCCTAAAGGACCAGGTGAAAACAAATTGTCCCGGAAATATGACAAGATAACAAAGAAGGCTTTCAGCTAAACGTTGAAGTGGAGGAGAAAAACCCAGATAATATTAAATCTGTATATGATGGGAAGACACCTGAAATGACAGAGTGAAGCTCTCAAGATGACAGTATTTGAAACTATGACGCCACTCTGTCCTCTTCTCTGCTCCTTCCTGCAAATTACCCTGTAACTGTTTGGCTTTCATTTAGAATGGTGATGTTCTGGGGTCTTCCATTGTTAGGAAGGCCAAAGGCAGATGACAGGATGGCACCAGAGCAGGCTGGCAAGCCTCCTACGCAGGGCCCACGGTGGGCAGTATCTTCCTCTGCCTACCTCAGACCAGGTTCTGGTTCAGATTTCTAGGTGGATTCTACTACTGTACAAACTCACAAAGCAGAGACCCAAATACCAGTTCATTAATTTTATTAATGCACAGTTTTAGGGACAAGGGAAGGCTTCCTTTCCAGTGGCCTGATCATTTGTCCTGTAAAAGATAACATCTTCTTCAAATGAGGGTAAGAGGATTCTGAGGTACCAATCAAACAGTGATTGAACCAGAAAAAAAGAAAAAGAAAAATATGAACAATAATTTTGAGGGATGCAGGAAATGGCAATGTCTGATTATTTCAAACCCAACAAAAGAGGAGCTCTTTCTAGTGACAAGAAGAACCATAGTCACTAAGTTCGGAATTTCAAACTGGAGAGGGTCAGATAATCGATGCACCATTATTTTTATATAATTATTTTATATTCAATACAGAATTAGGCAGCTGTCTTGGTTACTTTTCTTATTGTTGAGACAAGATACCTGACACCCAAAGTTAAAGGAAGAAAGGTGTATTTCATCTCACAGTCCATCATCGGCTGGCACCAAGGCAGGGTGGCATGGCACAGGACATGGCAGAGGAGAAACAGTCCCCAGCAAGGGAGGCAGGAAGCAGCCCTCCCTTTCCCTTTTATCCTACCCAGGCTACAAGCTTTCTGGGCTGTGCCACCCACACCCAGAGTGGGCCTCCCCATTATCCACACTCAGAACTATGCCAAACCAATCAATGGACTGATTTAGTACCACACAGCCTTAATCTCAGCATCACACAACCTAAATCCACCAGCTCCAAAAAGCCCCACTTCTGAGCACATGAGGTTTTGAGGGGACATCTAGTTACAAGCCACAACAGCAGCCATTACAATTTTAACTGTGAAGACTGCAGCAAGGCATGTAGGAAATGTGGATGGTATATAGTATCTGAGGAAAAAAATTGGGATAGGAAGTTGTATTTTACATTCTTATTTCATTGTTTAAAGCAAACACATAAACATGCTGGTGTGAAATATGTGAAAATGTTCAGAGTGTTTATAACAGGAAGGTAGTCTTATGAATGATTTGTCTTTACTTTCATTGTTTTTCAAATTAAGGACTTCCCAACCTTTTATTTATTTGCTCCAGAAACTGATGCCTTTTGATTGTTTGATAGATGCAAATGGGAAAACACATCAGAAGTAGCAGTAGCAAATGCTCATGATGCTCTCATTATTATTATTCAATGTTTTTAGCATGTTTGTAGCACATGAATGATTACGCTCATCAAGGAGGTGGTACATTTAATAACACATTTAATTTTACATTTAATTTTTTTTTTCAGGCAGGGTCTCACTGTGTAGTTGAGGCTGGCCTTGAACTCACTTACTCGAACTTGCGGCGATCTTCCTGCCCCAGCCTCCTGAGTGCTGGGTTTACAGGCGTGCGCCACCATACCTGGCACATTTAATTCTTTTTATGTTTCCTTCCCCTTCCTTCTTTTCATCATCCCTCCATCTCTTGGTCCCCTTCCTATTTGCAAATTAAATTTTTTTAATGATTAAAAAATTAAAATTGTGGGGTTGGGGGTTTAGCTCAGTGGTACAGCACTTGCCTAGTACATGCAAGGCAAATAGCAAAGCTGGGGAGTTTGATCCCCAGCACTCCCCCCAACAAAAAAATTAGACTGTAAGAATGTAGCAACTACTGCTGTGCTTTTTCCAAGTTTCCCAAGAGTATACATAAATGAGTCACTAAATAAACATCCAGCTTCATGTCACTTTTTTTCTTACAGAAGGAAATTAACAAAATTTACAGAGTATTAACCTGATTTCTGCACAGCATTTGACATATCTCTTTTTTTTGGTGCTGGGGCTCGAACTCAGGGCTTTGTGCTTGTGAGGCGAGCACTCTAACCACTGAGCTAAATCCCCAGCCCCTGACATATCTCTTGATCAAGGTTCTTTGGGTGAAAAATACGAGACATCTGCTCAGATTAGCTTTTGTAAAATGCAAGTCCAGGGATAGCAAGGGTACTACATGTAATCCAAGAGAGCAAGTTCAGCCCAGGACAGAAGTCAGTCACTGGAATGTCATCTGCATCTAATCAACACCAGGCGGCCTCTTGTCCTTAGTCTCTTCTACACATCTGCTTCATTCTGTCTTTCTCTTCCCTTCACCCTCAAACCTATTAGCTTCTCTGATCCACATAGTGCCAAAGAGCTGCTCAGCCCTTTAACAAAGTTTCTTTCTGGTTAGAGCAACTCTGGCCAACGGGTCCAAGGCCCGATATCTCAATTTCAAATTCCCAGGGAGAGAAAATCTGACTGACCCGCTCAGGTCAGGTGTCCACAGCTGGACTTGGCTGTGACCATGAAGGCTGGAGTGAGGTCCCATAATGCAAAATTGGCTGCAAGGAGCCACACCTGGTTGGGGGACAGTTCAGAGAAGGCAGTCACAACTTGGCGGACAACTCTAAAAGTCCGTGGAGTCTGGGTTTCCCGTGAGTCCTTAGGGTCAAAAAGGCTAAATGGAAGTTAGCTAATAGACACGATAGATTGTAACTGTCTAAGGGCCACACCCAAAGGTGAAGGGAGTGGCTCTTCCATTTGGGCAGTAGATCTCTACTATTATTTAGCAAGGACCTGCTGTTCTGATCAACATTGTTTTTGATTTCCTGGGCATACTGAATTTGCCCCTCCACTTTTCCTAATATCCTTCAATTTCCTCCTCTGTCTACATTGTCATCTAAGGACAGACTTCTTAAGTGAGAAAAATGGGTTAGAACTATGTTTATCACCAAACCTACCAAATGACCTCTATCTATACTTGTATGATCTTCCTTCTATCCTAGAATGGATGAACCGTCTTTATCACGTGCATGGGATCCTTTTTCCTCATACCTGCTGTCTTAGTTATTTTTCTTATTGCTGGGTTAAAATACCCAGTGCCCAAAATTAAAGAGGGAAGGTTTGTATCAGTTCACAATTTGTAGAAGCTTCAGTCCACAGTCTGCTGGCTCCAAGGCAGGGTGGCATGGCAGAGGGTCATCACAAAGGAGAAACAGTCAATGGCATAGCAGGCAAGAGGCAGTGAGCAAAGCAGCAAGCAGTGAGCCTGCTTTTCCCTTTTATTCCACCCAGGCTACAAACCTTTGGGTAGTGCCACCCACACCCAGGGTGGGGCTGTTTTCAGTAAATCCATTCAGCCACACCTAGAACTGTGCTAATTCCAATCAGTGGACTGATTTAGTAATACACACCCTTAATCCTAGTATCACATGCCCTAAATCCAGCCAGTTCTGAAAAGCCCCACCTATGAGTGCCTGAGGTTTTGGGGGGTCATCAAAATACAAGGCATAACACCTATGTAAGAATTTGGCATTGTAATTAGCCCCCACCTCCACTCCATCACCGGTTTTTCTTTCTCCTGGATCACTATCATCCTACCCTGGCATATGGGTAAAAAAAATCAGCCTTCACAAACAACAGCTAAATTACGAAATCTGCCGTTTAGCCATAAGATTGAACTATCAGCAGACCAAAAACCCCTGTCATGTTCTAGTCCTTTAGAGTAAATATCATGTTTCCTTTGATAAATGTTTTAATGATTTTAAAAATAGTTTCCTAAGCCAGGAATGGTGATACATACCTGTAATCCTAGCACTCTGGGGTACTGAGGCAGGAGAATGAAAAATTTGGGCTCAACCCAGGCAATTTAGTGACTTAGGAAGATCGTGTTCCAAAATAAAAAAAAAAGGAATTGTTCTCCATGACCTGCCTGGCTTCTGAAGGCCATCGGCATCCCTTGGCTTATGGCCATTTTTGGCTTTAAAGCCAATAGGGTAGCACCTTCAAATTTCTCTGTGATCTCATTCCAACCCTCCTGCCTCCTTCTTGTAAAGAGTCTGGGTCCACCAGAGAATCCAGGATAATCTTCCCTTTTGCAAAGTCTCTCTTGTTACATAAATAAGCATATTCACAGATTTTTGGAGATAGGAACTTGGACATTTTTGGGGTCATTATTCTGTGAACCACAGCAGAGGAAGTTTTTCCTCATGAGGAAGGTCCAGGAGAATTCCGAGATTCATGGTACTCTGTTTCACGGAAGTCTGTTCAAACTCATTTTCTGAGTTCTATGCTTTCCTGATCACATGTTAACTTTATTTTACTTTATTTTTTTATTTATTTTGGTACTGGGGATCAAACTCAGGGCCTTGCGCTTGCTAGGCAAGCACTCTAACCACTTGAGCTAAATCCCCAACCCCAACATTTTAATTTTAACATAAGAGATCACTCAAGTAAATTCAATTTGCTTTGCAACTTAGCCATCTACATGATCAAATTCTAGGTTTGTTTCTCAGAAATCTTCACTCTTACATCAAACAAGGATTTCTTTCTTTCTCCCCTACCTCCAGCTGTAGCTGGTTCCTTAACCTGGCCTTGGAGAAAAAAATGTCAAGCTTTGAGTTTATTTATCCTTTTCTTTAAATTCTCTAGTGTACTTTCAAACAGTCAAACTACCACGGTCCTTGTAGTTTTCATTGCCACTGTATTATCCCATTGTAGCAACTTCTTGGTTATCCATAATAATAATAAATTAGCCATTTTGTCACTCCAGGCCGTGATCCACCAAGGCCACCGTCACTGATAGTGAGCTCATTGGTATGTTTTAGTAGATCAGACATTAATTCTTACCCTGAATATTCTGAGCATCGTGAAACCCAGTTCTACCACCAATAAGTATGTTTAGTGCAGATACAAAGTCACTTGCAAGTACTGTGGAACAAAGAGATTTAGGAACTGAGCCTTACACAGACATAGAAGCTGGAGGAATGGCCTAGAGCTGCCACCCAGTGACTGGAGAATGTTCAGGAATGACTTTGGCTTCAAGCATTATCAAAGATGGAGAAGCTGAGCCAAGCGTGGTGGCACACTCCTGTAATCCCAGAACTCGGGAGGCTGAGGCAGGAGGATAGCTGCAAGTTCGAGGCCAGCCTGGGCTACACAGTGAGTTCAAGGCCAGCCTTCTGCATAGCCAGACCCTGTCTCAAAAAAAAAAAAAAAAAAAAAAAAAAAAAAAAAAAAAAAAAAAAAAAAAAGAAAAGAAAAGAAAAGAAAAGAAAAGATGGAGAAGCCGGAGCTTGTGGAGAGTAAGAAGGTAGAGCTTGGGGAGGGGTCCAACAAGCCACTGTGGCCTCAACCTAGGACTCTGCATAAGTGTGCAACACAATTGTGTTTGGATGCTACCCCTGCAAAGCAGGAGTGTGTGAAAACATCAGAGAAGCTGGAAGCTATCATGGCTTCCTGGGAGAAGAGAAGCCTGAGAGGCCACCAAGCTGTGTCCTGAGGAACACAGCTTCCTCTCTCTGCCTTCTTGGTCCACTTGGGTGCCTGCCGTGGTCTGAATGTTCCTGTCTCCCCCAGACTCCTAAATTGAAATTCTAAATCCTAATGGGATAGTATATGAGGTGGAGTCTTTGGGAGGTGATTAGATGAGGGCTCTGCCCTCATCAAGGGAATAATGCAACCGGGTGTGGTTATGCAAGCCTGTAATTCCAGCACTTGGGAGGCTGAGGCAAGAGGATCTCCAGGAGTTCGATACCAGACTGGGCTACATAGTGAGTTCAAGGACAGCCTGGAAGGGGCTGGAGATTTAGCTCAGTGGTTTGAGGGCTTGCCTCACAAGCACAAGGCCCTGAATTCAATCCCCAGCACCAAAAATAAATAAATAAATAAATAAAATTTAAAAATAAAATAAAATTAATCCAACTCAAACAAGGACAGCCTGGAATACATGGCAGGACTCTCCATCTCAGAATAATATAAATAAATAAACAAACAAGCAAACCCATTAAATAACAGAGACCCCAGAGATCTGCCTGTACCTTCCACCATGCAAGGCCCTGGGCAAAGCTGCTATGAAGCAGAAAGTGGGCCATCACTAGACACAGAAACTGCCAGCCCCTTATCTTGTACTTCCCAGTCTCCACAAGGATAGGAAATAAACTTCTGTTGTCTATAAGCTATCTAGTCTATGGTACAGTGTTTTGTTGTAGCAGTCTGAAAAGACCGTTGACATAGCTCACTGGCAAACTTTAACTTAGTACAATAAAGGGAAGGAGATTTAAGAAATGTTTCTGGCTTCTTGATAACACAGAAACATAAGCAGGCAGCAGCAATGCAACATTGACAATAGATCAGTACACTTAGGAGACCTCTAATTTAGAGAAATAAACAGGTCAAACTGGTTTAAATGGTAACTGAGTCATGTGACTAAGTCTAGAGGGAAAGGCAGGAAACTGACCTGGCAGCTGAAGAACATGACCAGGACGTGGCATCCTATCTGCTACGTCTTAGTGACTTTTCAGGGCTGTTTGATTCTGGTCTCTAGGGGAATCTTTCTGTTACACAATGGCTTCCAGGGCTTGCTCCAGCTACTTGCTTCTGTTTCTGACAAGAGGGTAAGAAGAGTTTTCTTCACTCAAATATCGAAGGAAAGTTCTTTAATGTGTTGGCTGACTTAGGCCCTGTGCTCTTCCAGGAAGAAATGACAGTAGGGGTGATGAGATCATCCTGATTACCTAACTCACTGTTTTCATCCCCCTCATCCCTGCCCTGCTGATTTCTCCTACACTAATTATTAAGTGTCTTAGTCATTTTTCTCATTGCTGAGACAAAATAACCAACACTCAAAGTTAGAGGAAAGGTTTATTTATTTCAGCTCAAAGTTCGTAGAGGTTTCAATCCACAATCAGCTAGCTCCAAGGCAGGGTAGCATGGCAAACAGGCATCACGGAGGAGAAACGGTTCATGGTAGGGAGAAGGCAGCAAAAGCAGCAAGCAAGCAACAACAATAGCAGCAGCCCTCTTTTTGTCCCTTATATTCCATCCAGGCTACCCTTAGGGCAGGTAGCACTCTCACCCAGGGTGGGCCTTCCCATTATCCACACCCAGAACCATGCCAAACCAATCAGTGCACTAATTTAGTAATCACAGAAAATCCAGCATCACACACTCTAGATCCAGCCACCTCTGAAAAGCCCCACTTATGACCACATGAGGCTCTGGGGGACATCTAAACATAAGCGATAACACTAATGTTGTGGAAAAGTATTGCAGCTCTGAGATAGACCAAGAGCCACTCAGAGAGTTGGAGAACTCAGGTTTATTTATGTTGATGGAACCAGGGGAGTTTACACTCTGAAAATCCTGGGCCCTGAACAAAGAAATTCCAAGATTTATATAGGGGAGTTAAATCTCAGTTTCTTGCCTATGTTTTCTTTTCTCAGAAGTTATGTGTCCTTGTTTTTGACCAAACAAGAAGCAAGCAAGCAAGGTTACAGAAGCAAGCAAGCAAGGTTACAGAAGCAAACAAGAAGCAAGGCTACAGAAGAAGACAAGAAGCAAGCAAGACACGGGTTAAATCTTATTTTAGATCCCAAATAGTTAAGTCTCATGACCATTCTCATCACTAAGAGAAGGTAAAATTGATCTTGGTGGTGGGGGGTAGGGTGTGTCTCCAAACAGCAAATGTCCCCTACAGCAGTCAGAACCTCAATGGTGTGAACTAGTTAAACAAAGAAATCTCTTTTTATGGCCAGAGGTACTATCTGATTATGTGTCACTATTTTTAAAGCGCAACTTTTAAACAACTGTAGCCTGAGAACTCTCAGCCGTGGTGTAAGAAAGTGATTATTCTGCTATAGCCTGAATGGGATGAGGAGTATCAAATAACTCAGAGCCACTGCAACAAAGGAAAGTGAGCCAAATAGTAATAGTCACAGGACAGAGACACTTTCCTAAACTTTTTCTTAGTCTTTCAATATTTGTTAGTTGAATCTTAATCTGAAAAATACAATTCTTCCATGATGTTTTCTTTTAATAGCTATTTCCTTGAGCTGCAGTTTCTGCAAACTAATTAGACAATTATAAAATTAGAAGTTAAAATAATTTAAAAGTACATTGTGAAGCAACACTTTATACTATTTGTCCTCATCCTTGGTCCCTGGTAAAAGAAGTCTAGAGTATCCAAGAGGCTAGAGCTCAATCAAATAATTGTATTTATTGGAACACCTCGGGCAGGATTACGTGCAATCCTATCTGTAAAATCTCATTTTAGAACTTTGGAAAGGAGGAGAAAAAAGGAGGAAAAATATGAAATTAAAAATGCTAGTCTGGGGCTAGGGATTTAGCTCAGTGGTTGGAGTGCTTGCCTATAAACGCAAAGCCCTGAGTTCAATCCCTGGCACAAAAAAAAAAAAAAACAAAAAACACACACACACAAACACACAAAAAAAACCTGAAAAAAAATAAACAAACCAAAAAAACCCTGCTAGTCTGAGTCTTCTGAAAATATGATCATTAATATCAATTTAAGCCTTACTTTTAGTGACCTTTGCTGTTATTACAGCATGCTTTTCTTTACAGCAAACACCATTCTAGAAACATTAAACATCATGTGACCACATGGAAACAATATCCTTTATGTAGATTTGCTTCTTGATTTCAAAAGAATTCAACTAAGAGGCTAAAAACTCACCACTGTGGCCTTTTAACTAACTCATCTCCCTGTTGTCCTCCTAGTCCACTAGATGAGTGTTAATAGGCATCCAAAATGATCTACTTACAATTTAAATCAGATCATGTCCACCTGCACAAAACTTTCCCTTCTCATTTAACTTCAAAGATAAAACCAAAGTGCCAACCCCAGTTTACAAAGCCCCACCCTGACCTCATTCATGGCTACTTTTGTATGACCCCTTACATTTTCTTTCCTTATGTTCTTTTTTTTTCCCATTGTTCTTCTTAAGCACCAAAGCATAATCCCGCCTTAGATGTACCCTTTGCCTTGTACAGTCTCTTTTTTTTTTTTTTTTGTGGTGCCAGGGATCGAACTCAGGCCCTTGTGCTTGCAAGGCAAACACTCTAATCACTGAGCTAAATCCCCAGCCTGTACAGTCTCTTTTAAATGTTGGGTATGTCTTGCTCCATCACTTCCTGTGAGACACTACTCAAAAAGTTCCCTCCTTGAAGAGTCTTCTCTGAATACCCTAAAGTACACGTTCCATCTCTAGCACCTCCCTGTCACTACTTAAAATTTTATTACATCAACTACTTGCTTTGCCTGTCTTTTGTCTCCCCACCAGAATGTCAGCTCTGAGACTGGTCTATTTTTGTCAGTTTTACTTCTGATACCAGAAATGTACCTGTCCCATAAATGTACTGCAAGGTTGAATATAACTCCAACTAGAAATTACTGCAATATTTATGTTCTAAAAGCACTTAGATGAACTGATATGTTTTTCAGGGAGAAGTCAGTAATTGATTGGATATACAGGGCTGAGGGAGGGGGTAATAGTAAAGAGGGCTCTCTGGTTTTTGGCAAGAGCACAAAGTTGGTGGAGATGCCATTTACAGACACAGGAAGAGCAAAGCAGCAATTTATAGGAAGATTGAGTTCAGTTTTGAACATCTAACCCTTGAGAAGCCTATGAACACCCAAGTGGATGTTAAGTAGTAAGCTGGATATATAGGTCTGGAGCAAGGTTATTAATTTCCTGTTTTAATCCTTTTTGAGCTATTCTTGTTCTCTTCTTTTTTTTTTTCCCCCCTCAAGACAGGATCTTACTTTGCAGCCCAGGTTGACCCCTTGGATTTGTGATCCTCCTGCCTCATCCTCCAGAGCACTGGGATTACAAGAGTGTACCACCATGCCTGGCTAGAGCTGGCTTTCTTTGCTTGCATCTAAAAGCAGCCTTTGACGTTCACCTGGTTAGTCAGGGTGTAGATTTTACAGAAGGTGGACTTTGCTACTGAAATAAAACCTGATTATTCTGAGTTGATGAGTCTCTATTGAGTGCACAGAGACCAAGTGTGATAACCAAGCATGATGATAATGTTTACTGTGTGGACACTTAGTCACCTCGCCTAAAATTTCAGGGTAATTTCAAGAGGATGCTTTAAATCCTGAGGGTGTTCTGCCTGTGAACAGATGGGTCCATGCAGGTTACAGGCTATTTAACTTGGGTACAGAAGCTTGTGTATGTGTACCTTTCTTAGGAAATGGGTTCTTTCTGTTGTTTCTTTGTTTTAGACTCCAGTGGAACATATACTTCACTTTAAAAACGTTGAGCATAGGATATCTCCTACCCAGTTTGTAGAGTGCATCTAGCAGGTTAAAATTGTGACTTAACAGAGCGAGGAGGATCACAAGTCACAAAATAAAATTAAAAATGTGCTGGGGATGTAGCTTAGTGATAGAGGCAAGCGCGAGCCCCTGGACTCGTTCTCCAACACAACAAAACCAAATGAAACAAAAGAAACAAAACAAAACACAGCTACCTCTTGACTTAGGTGTATGCATCTTGTCCGGGTAAAAGTGATTCCAGTTTAAATTTCAAAGGATCTTTTTTTGTTTTGTTTTGCTATTTACAAGTATGGTAGCTTTTTCTACAATTACTGCTTCACGAAGGCTGAATTCAGTAGGGATCTAGCATTTCAGTGTGTTACCTAGAACACACTAGGAGCTTCCTAAAGCAATAGAATTCTTGATGTCCTGGACATTGAGAGAGAATATTGCATCCTTCCCCGTGAATTGGGAAAGTTTATAATAGAGCATTTCCAGGCACCTACATGCTCAATTTTTATCTGTAAATGTATAATGAAGTTTTTCTCCCTTATGGAAAGAGGGGAGGTTTTTTTCTCCTTAGATTTCAAACATCAACAACAGATCTAGAGGTGTATAAATGCCAAAGATGATAAAGAGAGGTGCATTTTATGTCTCTGGAAACACTCCCAGGTTGCCCAAAATGCCTATGTTTGGGTGGTTTGACATACCAGTTATTTTGTCATTCAATAATTCAACTGTCAAGCAAGTACAAATGTACAACATAGATTTACTGTGTCTATTTCTGCATGTGTAAGAGAATTAGGGAGGGGCACACAGAACGTATTATTTTTATTCTCTATGAACTCATGGTCTAGTTGAATACAATAAAGATTAACAGAGGTAATAAGGATAAATGCTGTGAGAAGAAATGAGCATTTCTGCTTCTAGGGGTCTGATGATTTCATAGAAATATTAATATTTAGCTGGGGTTTTGATTGCATAGTTTACTAGGTAGAAAGAATATTAAAAGAAAAAAGAAATATTAAAAGAAGTAACTAAATTCTAAGAGGAATGTGGAGCAGATGTAGGCAAGCAGGCTGTAGAAATGGCATCAAACATATGCAAGATACGTTTTGCCTTTAAAATCCTTTCAAGGCTGTCTGGAAGTTTTCACATGAGTTCTAGCAGCTACTGGCTGCGTGTGAACTAAGCATGACTCTTTCTGGAGTATCATTAGTACTATAAGGTGGGCAAGTCTAAGGCTATTTTAAGATCAAACCAAGCCATGGAGCCATCTTCTCTTGCAGCCAGAAAGATTCCTTTTTTTTTTTCCTGGTGGTTGATTTTAGTTTCCTCTAATCTACCAATCTGCAGTAACTGGTTTGAGCACAATACCTACTTTATCACTGGCTGTTATTTTGGCAAGTGGCGACAAATGTGTACTCACCACCACTAAGATTTCTTAGCACTGCCTTTCTGTGATTTGCTTAATACAAGAATTTGCTAAGACTACACTTTAAAGACTTTTTATTTTATTTTATTTTATTTTTTTTTTTTTTTTTTGGTGCTGGGGATCGAACTCAGGGCCTTGCACTTGCAAGGCAAGCACTCTAACCACTGAGCTAAATCCCCAGCCCTAAAGACTTTTTAGAATCTGAAGCAAATTCATTTTTATTTTGCAATGTAAATTCTAATTGGTTAATAAGAAAAATATTTTTAATCTTTCTTTGAATTTTTGGGATGTTTACTGCATATAAATTCATTTACACAATGAAAACAAATATCTAAACTCTTAAGAGTTCTACGCTGTATTCTGCAAACTCTTCCAAACCTAGTCCGAACACATAACCGGCAAATAATTACTTGTTCACCATACAAGTACTAAGAAATTTCATTTTCTTCTAAGGATACTGCAAGAAGTTGCAAATCTGAGACCGAATGATCTTGTTTCCAGACAACGCTGGAATTTCTAATTGGTCTACTAAAGAGTAATTTTACTTCCATCTGCATGACATGTCTAATGGTGTTTTTAAAAAAGCCACCGCAGCACAACAAACTCAGAAACCTCGTAAAGATGATTCATGGCATTTATAAATCTTATTCATTGTAAAGACTGAAAACCACTAAACTACACGAACCGTTGATTTAGGACTTTCCAACTCTGAGTAGTTCAAAAGAATAGTGGTAAGTTTCAGGATCTTCTTTACTTATTTATTGGTACACGTTTGCAGTACAGAGTGATGACACTTCTCGCGGGGCGTTGTACATGCACATAACATATTTTAATTCTTTTTTTCAACCCCTCCCTCCCTCCTCTCCACCTCTTGGCCAGGATCTTCTAATAACGCAAGCAAAGCGGAACAATCCCTGTTCCTTAAAATGCGCGTTACCTGCTTCTTTGGGCGAAACTTTTCAGAAGAAAGGCAGACAAGCCCAACTCTTACTTGGGAAGCAAATTTTAAAAGAAACGGAAGCCTTGATCGCCAGCGGTCCCTGCTGCTCCGGGTCCCCAGGTCCGCGGGCCGTGCAAAACTCGGCGTGCCCAACATCCCCAAGACGCAGCGGGGACCGAGGAGGACCCGCAGGGCAGCCCCCCAGGCTGGGCACCCTGCGGCTTACGCCACAGGCACCCAAGACACAACCGCCTACGGGCGACGAAGCCACACCCCTTCCGCGCGGTCACTAGCGCCTACTCCGGGCGCCGGGACAGGCAACCCGATTCCGACGATCTTCTGGAGGGCGGGGCGAAGAAGGGAGCCTCTCTAGCCTCGCCTCCGAACCAACGCTCCTTGTTCTCGATGGTCCTCGCGCGCCGTCCTGTTGTACGCCACTTCCGGTTCCTTTTAAAGGCCCCCACTCTGCGCGGCGCGGCGCGTGAGAGGAAGGAATAAAAGGGAGCGAGAGGGCGGGACCGATGGGGGGGAACCAGCGGCGGAGGGGCGGGGGAGGCGCAAAGGGCGCGCTCTGACATCACGTGACCGGGACGCGCCGTTCTTCCGTCGGCCATTTTAGGTGGTCCGCGGCGGCGCCATTAAAGCGAGGAGGCAAGAGTGGCCGCCGCTGCTTCCTATTCCTTTCTAGCGTAGCCGGAGAGAGTGGGAGTGTGCGCAGCGCGCGAGTGGGAGGCGAGGGGGGCAGGCCAGGGAGAGGCGCAGGAGCCTTCGCAGCCACGCGCGCGCCTTCTGGGTCTTGCGGTGTGCTCGGCGCGGTAGCGGGCGCGCGGCGGCGGGGATCCCTTCGCTGCTAGTTGGGGCTCGCGGCAGCGGCGCGGGTTTCGTCTCGGCGGCAGCGGCGGTAGCACCATGTCGGAGGAGCAGTTCGGCGGGGACGGGGCGGCGGCCACGGCGGCGGTGGGCGGCTCGGCGGGCGAGCAGGAGGGCGCCATGGCGGCGGCCGCGCAGGGGGCAGCGGCGGCGGCGGCGGGCGGCGGAGCCGGAGCCGGGGCCGGGGGCGGAGCGGCGGCCGGAGGCGCGGAGAGCGTCAGCGCGGAGTCGGAGGGCGCGAAGATCGACGCCAGCAAGAACGAGGAGGACGAAGGGTGAGTAGGGCCGCCGGCCCCGGGCCCTCACCGTCACCGTCCCTGTCCCGGCCCCCCGCGCCCGGCCTGCGCCGCTTCCCCTCCCCCCGCGTCCCCACCTCCGCCGTCACCATGCGGCTCCCGCCCGCCCTCCTTCCTCCCGCGCGGTCTCCTCCCACCGGCTCAGCCGCCAGGATTTTTCCCGCCCGTCTCGGGATGTCTTTTTCCTGTCCTGGGCCCTTTTCTTGACGTCCCAGTTTTCTGCTGCGATCGCTGAGGTTCCTTCGGAGTTGTGCACTCTCCCGAGACGGCCAGCGGTCGCGGTGAACGCAGGTCTTGGGAGCCGAGTGCGGGCCGTTGACCCGCAGCTCCCGGGCCCGCTCCATGCCGGAGGCCTTTAACAATTTAAATAAGTTTCGCCTTGGGACTTATTTTTTCCCAGTTCATATTGTTGCACAACGGCATGCTCCTCTAGTCCTCGCATTTGTGCCTGGGAGCGAGCGGTGTGGGCCTGTCGAGATGCCCGGGTCACCCATGGGTGCGTGGGCTTCGCCCTGAACCGGGCGCGTCTTCCCCGGAGGCACAGTGGCTTTCCCCGCGCACCCATTTCGCGCTCTCAGCTGTTGGGTGCCCCAACTATTTGAACAGTTTATATTCTTACCTTACTTTTTCCGTGCCACTTATGTTTTTTACATCTCTGCCCCTTTTCCGGTGTTAAAGGAGCCTTTTAAATTTCCACTCCCGCTCGCTAAACTAACAGGGCCTCTCGTCGCCCCTTTTCATAAAATCATGTGTTGTGCTATGGGATAATTTTTTTTGCAGGTTTTTGAGTATTAGGTTGCTTCTCCTAGGAGAAATGGTGGTATGTGCTACCTAGAGCTGCTTTTAATGTACGGAATTGCAGCATCTGGGAGCGTAATACAGGAGTTAACTGGAGGGACCAAATCGTGGTTCTGAATTGGGGTTCACTACTGACCTTGGGTTAGTGCTTCCATTGTTTTTGTAATGGGTGTGTGTGTGAGAATTTTTCCCCCTCATAAAAAGTAGAAAGGTTTTGGTGGAAGATAAAAGCAATAAAACCGTCACTCTAACCCGGTAATAGAAACCATGATTCCCTTCACTGGGTAAGAGCACGGGATTTGAAGCGGGAGAGCTGGGGGAGGGAAGCACTTTGGAACACAGTATAGTTCAGTTATAATAATCCCAGCCCAGGCAGACAGACTCCTCTCAGGCTGTTTACTGATGGTGCTGGCTGGAGGGTGGAGGTGGGAGGGGAAGTGAACTTTTTCCTAATTAAACAGAACTAGAGTTATGTATAGCTTAATTTGAGAAACTTTATTTGGAAACTTTAAGCCTTTAACGTTTATAGCTTATTTGGAACGTTAAGCCTTTAACATTTTGGGTTTTTTGCTTTTTGAATTCTGTTCCTTGGACAGAAGCACCAAAATGATTAATTGTATAACGTACTGTTTGCGACAGGCTTTTTATTAGCCCTGAGTTTTCAAATCACAAGAGCAGCTGCTTTTGTAGTTATCTACTGTTGAACTGAAGTGTAAATGAATTAAAGTTTTTAACCCTAACAATGCCAAAAACTAAAACTAGAATTTTGATTGGTTGCTGTACCGGTTGTTAATTCCCTAGCCATTCAAACTCCTCCCCACGACACACTGAAGCAGCGACGGCACAGCGGGAAGAATGGTAAAACTTTTTTAAATTTTATTTCTGTATTATAAAGGATTCAGTCGTTATAATATGCAGAGGCTATGTATTGGTTAGTTGCCCATTGATCCCCAGGAAATTCTAGACATTAATAGCATAGTAGGATGTCTTGTGCCTGGGATGTAAAACTTTTGGGTATTACATATTATCTTTGGGCAAGATTGATGCCATTACGTGATATTTGGTCGGTGGTAGTGCATGTAATTACAGTTTGGTTACTTTAAGCTAAATATAATTAGTGATGTCTTTTCTCTATTTGGGCAAGAATAATTTCACTTTTACTTTCATTAAGAGGGAAAATACTTTCATTGAAATTTGAAGTTTAATGCTAAATATAAAGACTGCTTGATATAAAATACTGTGTTTAAGATGTCTTGCATGTTGTGCTGAGATACTTTGGAGATGTTAAGTAAAACAATTTTTTGGTAACTGTATGCACTGTACAGAAATGTTTCTTTTCCCACCCGTAATATTTGTAAACACACTTTTAATAAGAATTGGATATGAACTATTTAGAGGTGGGCTCATGTGGCTTTCCACTACAGTTCTTACCAGCTTTTTTATTCTCACTGTGATTTGGCTGGAATGTTACAGTTGGTTTACATGTATTCACCATTGCATGACTTCTCTTTGGAGGCTGGTTGGTTGAGTATTGTTCTTTTTATCCTGCCTTCACCTCCCCTAAATGTTGATCTTGATGCCTGTAGAATCATATTTGAGTTTTCCAGGGGTTTATATGTCCACCACTGGAGATTAGAGAGCTGGTAATTTGCACATAGTTGCCTATATCTGCACAAACTACATTCTATTTTAAGAACCCCTTTGGGATACGTTTAAATTTTACACAAAATTTATTTACCACTATACTCTCATCCACTAAAATCTGTATTAGATTGGAGATAAAGTAGACTGGAAACAAGTAGGCAAAGGGAAAAACGAAAGGGAAATACTAGGATCAGAGTGTGACTACTGAATAAGTATGTTAAGATGAATATTACTCCCCCTGTTTTGGTGACTGTTGGGCACAGTTATAGTTCAGTTTCACTGGGATGTAATAGCAAACTAAGATTAAACTAACTTCACTCCATATACATTTTGGATCTTAATTGTTGCTGGTAATTTAAAAATAACCATGAACTTTTAGATTTGAATGTCAGTGTTTTGACTTTTATTAGAATTATCCTTGCCTTGCTACTGTATATCTTTTTTGGGGTGACTTATAATTACTGAACATTTTAGATTATGATTGGTTGTCAACATTTTAGGTTATGACCACTTGTCATCCACTGAGAATAGATTTTACTGAGATTCATTTTAAGTTAAGCAAGTTTGCACTTATGAGATAGTTCTCTTTCTTTCTCTCTCTTGTTTTTTTGAACTCATAGGCTCAAGTAATCCTCTCTCCTCAGCCTCCTGAGTAGCTTGGACTACAGGTGTGTGCCACCATGCCTGCCTCCATAGTTCTCATTTTTAACGTCTAACATTTGACTTAGTAACTGCCAGATCACCTAGCCTCATTTTGTTGCAGATACTAAATTTTTCTTTTTGAGTAAAAATATCTGAAGACCACCAAACCTATTTTTTGTTGTCTATGCACTTGCTACTTATGTGTTGTTTTTGTGTCCTACTTTGAGGCATGTTAGGCAACAGTTTTGTAATACACTCTCAATTGTAAAGATTGGTTAGTAGGATCAAAATCATCTAAATTTAATCAACAATTCTTTGTGCATTTCCTTTTACAAATCTTGCGAGTATATGTGCTGCTGAAGCAAGCTCAGATCTTAAGAGTAAAGCAATTAGAGTTTCATCACACCATTTTAAAAGTCAATTTGTTGTAGTTTTTTCTTTTTTTTTTAAAATATGAGAATGAATAGTTATTTTGGGGAGGACATCCCTGTTATGGCTCTGTGGGATGCTTCCACAGTTTATTATGGGACTTGAGAATAATGGTTCATTTCCATAGTAAAATGACTTCCTGAGTTTATCTTGTTTTAATCTTTACAACGTTAACATCCTTAGTTTTTACTTATAAGCAATTGCATTGGAGTTTCCCATATTGCTTTGTGGTGTGGAATCATTCTGTTCTCTGCAGTGCTTTCAGGGTAGGTACTTTAAAATTATTTAGCATCTGGTGAAATACACGTGCCATGTAACAAAGTACCTGGGGGCAGAGTTCTTAAAATTCAAAGGACATTGGAAAACTAGACTGTTACGCTAGCTTTGGGACAGTTTTACAAGGTAGGTACATTAATTCCCTCCACATTGGATTGCTTAGGAAGGACTAAACTAGTCCCGTTCATTTATCAGTCATTGTATAGCCGTGTTTCTTTACTAACAGAGCAGTAAAGTAATAAATCTGGTTCTATAGCCAGTAGAATATGAGCTCAAATGTGATTCTTTCCCTTTGGGAATTCTGTTACGGATTATTTCTTGTCTAATTTTAAAAGAATAGACTTGCACATGTTTTTGTTTACATACTTGAAATTATGTTCTATACCCTAGTGTTTCCGGGGTAATCTGATTATTGTTTGCTTTCTAAAGCAATTATGTAACAGTCTCATGCCAAATTTACAGCCTTTGTTTCAGTAAAGTTGGATTTACTGTAGTTAAGACTGAGTGGATGGGTCTCTCTGGAATATTCTTTGGAACCTTTGACAAATTTTCTGGGTCAAAATTGCACAAACTGATGCCTGCAAATGTTGAGATGATGAACATTTAAAGGACGAGTATTAAATTCTTCTTTTGATGGTGCTAGGGATCCAGCCCAGGCCCTTGTGCATGGTAGGTGAGCACCCTACCTTTGTGCTACATCCCTAGTCCGTGTGTGTTGATTTTTTTAGGAAAGATACTGAAAACGACTTCACCTCTTAAGAATGCCATTGACATTTTCACTTATTTTTTGAGATAAACGTGTCTGTCACAAATGTGAGATTTTTTTTTTTTTCCTCTCAGGCTGCTTAAGCCCTTCTGTAAGCTCATATGTTTTTAATGCTTGGGTACTCTGTCATCTGTACGACTGTCCTAATAGGTAAAGATCTATTTTGCTGTGACCTATTGCTATCATGAAGGATGATTATTTTTAGCCTTCAATTGATGATACAAGATATGCTTGAAAATATTTAAGAAGGAGTAAAATAACTTTCGCATTTCTCTTAAAGATGTACATCTCCAGTGTGCATATTCACAAATGGAGTGATGTATAACTACATTAGTCTTCAGTTTGATTTGACTTTACAGCATTTTAGTAGATAGGGTGCTGAACTGGATGCTAGAAGTGTGGAATCTGTTTCTGTTCACTTTCAGCAGTGTGGTCTCAGGTAATATGTTTATTATTTGGTTTGCTGATCTCTCTGTTGGAAACAATGCTCACCACAGGAGGATTGACTACATAGTCTACTTTCATAGCTTATGTGTATTTATCCTGTGTCCTAATAGTTGATACTGCCAGTGATTTACTCCTGTGGAGTAAAGGTAAGCATGTTTTTAGTTTTTGGAGCATTATATGTTGATCGTGCTAGGTATTTAAAAATATTTGGGAGTAGGGAGGGAGGACTCCTGTTTTTCGGAAATGTTTGGCCAGTGACCAAAGTGAATCATTTTTAAGTATTGGGTCATATACTGTAAACTCCTGCTTATCAAGACTGCCAAAAGGCTCCAAACAACCTGGAAAGTCACCTCCCACACTCGAGTCTTGTGAGATGGGTGAAACTGTCAGCAAATACATTAAAAAAGAAACCAACAGGCAATATCAAGGAGTTAACTGTCATACATATATTTACTTGTGTTGGAAAGCAATGTAAGCTTAAAGCATTGACAGATTTAAGAATTTGTCAAGAAAGTTAAAAACCATTTTCTGATTTCAGCATTGATATCTAAGTCAATTGCCAATAGAAAACTTTCTAGAATTGTGAATATATAGTGATCTCAGTTGACCAGAACATTAACCTCTATGACAAGGAAGTAACCGTTACTTAATCTCTTGGTAAATGGGAGTTTACCTTATAGAGCTGATGGATAACATTAAAGAACATGATATCATTCCTTCCTTGTAATGAAGAAAAAAGGGAACTGTTGTGTTAAGCATTTATGAAGTTTATTTTATAAAATTGTCATGTTGAATTTATTAGAAGTTTTCAACCTAGTTAGCTTTTAATAGTCATTTGGGTTCCTTCTGAAGTAATGGGATTTAATATAGAAAAATTAATCTCAGTTTGAAAATGTTTGATCTTGTATGTGTTAGCCTTGTATGACAGAATTCTTTTTTATATTGTTAAAGTCATTTTAACATATATATAAAGCTGGCTGAGAAATTGCCCGTTAAAATGGGGAAATAATACTGGAATTTAAATTTTATTAAGTGTTTCTGGAGGGTAGATATATTGGCCAATTTTAAGGTAGTTTTCGTGTATTTTAAACCTGATCAGCTCTAAAAACTTTGGTAATGTGTTAGATAACAGTTTGTCAAGATATTTCCAAGAGTAGTTTTTATACAAATTCTAAAATCATTCCCCTACCATGTGATATTTAGTTGTGAAGTAACCTCTTTCATATCTAAGCGATACAAGTTTAAATATGTAATTTCCAAATAGAAATGCTCATAATGTATGTTCTGGTCAGATTTCATTATAGTTTATCACTTTAGTATTTTAAAAAATAATTTAAAAATAACAAAAATTATTTAAATGAGAATAGTTTATGTAACATTATTTTAAAAGGTGATAGTGATTGGCTGACTAAGATAAGACACCAGAAGTATTTATCAGAAATACTTGACATTCTGTTGTATTTTTTAAACTGTCAGAACTTGTTATGAAGCCATATATGTGAGATCGTGATTTGTATGGAAGTGTTTAAAAGTTACAAAATACCTCTTTTTGGTTCCTATTTCAAAATGAGATTAAAGGTAGTGGGATTTGTCATTTTACCTTGAATAAAATGTTTTTCAGTAAAGAACTGTTAGGGAGAGTATCATTAAATATTTAGACTTTGGAGTGCTAAACCTGATGACCTCAATAGCCAAATTAGTTTATTGATGGAGGAAAAAACCCGGGATTATTAAGTTTGACCATTTTTTTTTTATCAGCCAGCACTGCTCCTTATATGTTGTCTTTCATGTTTTAAATTATAAAGTACTGGCATGTATGTAAGTACAGTCATCACGATTATTTTAGAAGCTACACTTAAGGCTCTTAGAGATGACCTATTTTCCAGCCCCCTCCCCCAACATGGACTATTTAAACATTTCTGGGATGTTTTAAGGCTTTAGCATTGAAAATAAACTTAGGATTCATTTATATTAAACTCATGGCCTTTTTACTTTAATGTTGGAACGTTTATAATGTCTGCATTTGAAAACAAATTGAGCAAATGAAAAAGTTGCTTTATGGGCTGGGGATTTAGCTCGGTGGTTAGAGTGCTTGCCTTGCAAGCGCAACGCCCTGAGTTCGATTCCCCAGCACCAAAAAAAAAAAAGAAAAAGTTGCTTTATTATGTTTAGATGGATGGTGCTCTACCCCTACAAGATAATAACTTTCGCCAAGCAATTTGAATGCGTAAAACTGCTCTGTGCGTTTCAAGTGTATTGACCTGATTTAATCCTAATTGCAGAGGCCTTCAGTTAGGCTCTTTTTGCAAGGGGAAAATACAGTCTTCAAAAACTTTTTTTAAACAAGGTTATGTAGTAAGTGGGAGAGCTGGGATTTAAACATAGGCAGTTTGACTTTACTGCCTCTAAACTTACACTGAAAGGTAATAAAAGCAGCTTATATTCCTGAGTGACAGTGAGTAGCATTTGGATAGTCGTCTATACTGAGTTGTATAACTTTTGTCATTGAATTTTTAAATTTGATGTATTGTAATACCAGCTGCGAAAGCAGAGAAGCTTCTGTTTGTTGAGTAGGTGTTTTAAATTGAATAGTGTTTGCCTTTAGGGTGAAACGTTTAGTTCATGTGTAGGAGTAAGAAATTTGTTAATAAAGTACCGTAGATGAAGTCCTGTCTATTTAATTGGGAATTATTGATTCACTTACAACTAAGGATCAAATTTTAAACTTACATTGCAGCATTAGGAGCCATTTTTGTTGCTGCTTGAACAAGTCTTGGTAGTTTAATTTTGCTGCTTAGAAATTTTCGAAGTAATATCTCTACTTCATTGGAAAGTGTTTGCATCTCTACAGGAGTGACAGCAACTTGAAAATCAGTCTGTATTCAAGGCAGCGGAGGTAATCTGGACAGACAGTAGGTATTGTGCTTTAAGCAAGATACAGTCATATAAAATATAGATAATTTAAATTGGTATTAATCTTAGGCCCTTTTCATAGTTCGGTGGAAAATGCATGCCAGTATTGAAGAGAGGCTAAAATAAAGTGTCCATTTACCCATAATTTTATGGTAAACACACCTTGTCTCACTATGCTATATAGCTTGCTGTGCCTACTGAATAAAGATGCAGTAGATTTAATATGTTCCATTTAGTAAAGATGGAATATATTTGGTATCGTTTGTGTTTTGCAGTGTATTCACCTGTTTCTTACCAGTTAAACTAATTAGAGCAGAGGAAAGAGCCAGAGTGCTTTTGGGTTGCCAAAATACTAATAGGTTTGTCTCAAGAACCACCTAGCCTAATGCTCAGAAACTGCGCATTTATGCAAAATTTGAAAAGTTTAAGAGCTGGCTACTTAACGTATAAAATGGAAGTTATGCATTTCAGAAATAGCAGTTTGTGATCAAAAGTGAAAAGTAAACTTTTTAAGCTAAGAAATGAGATGTAGTTGATGAATTAGTAAGTAGCTCTTTTGCCTTTTTGAGACACAGTGTCTTGCTGTGTAGCCCAGGCTGGCACTGAACTCAGAATCCTCCTGCCTCAACCTCTTGAGTGCTGGGATTATAGGCATGCAAGCCTAGATTAACAAGTAACTCTTAATTGTCTAAAGGTACTGGATAGCTGAAGTTTTACTCTATATATTTGCTCTAATTTTTTGAGAACTAGAAATCATTGGATGGAATATGTAAAAGTTATAGTTGACCAAATACTTAGTATTCTGGATAAATGGAATTTAGTCATTTAGGATAACTATTTCGGGAATCCTTTTAGGTCTAAATTTCAGCAGCTTCCTATAGTGAACACTATATTAAAGGTGGAAAGTTTCTTCAGAGAGCAATTTATTGGGCCATTATAGTATGTTTATTTGATAATTAAGAAAATTCCTACCTGTGAGAAATAGTTGGCAGTTGAGAATAATAGAACAAACCTCACTTTAGATGTTAAATTTTTTATATTTATTGATTTTAAATTAAAGGTGCTTTCCCAGTATACGCATTATTGTGGTTAAATAAAATTGAAACTAGTTCTGTCTTCATACTTGATGAATAAACCAGACAGAATTTTTTGCCTTTCAGATTTATAAAAATAAGTCTTATTGTTTTGCATCTCTGCAGGATGCAAACTTTGTTTAGGCTGAATAATTTCAGACTTTGTTCAATTATTGATGAGAAATTTCTGTATGATCGTTGTTTTATAGTCCTTTTTTATCTTTAAAGCAGTATCCTCAACATTGAAAGGGTAATGGTAATGTACTTTCATCTATAAAGAAAGCATTTGGACTTTAGGGCTAAAAATAACAAATTATGTAAATACTATATTTTAGGAGTTACATTATTTAAGAGAATGAGATATGTGTTGCGACAATACCTCAAAATTTTTCCATGGAATTGGCAATAAGTAAACATTTAAAATACCTACACATTATGGATGTTTTGGTAGGTTCATTTCATTGTAGAATACCAAAAGGGTTAGAAATGTTACTTCAAGACGGGAATTTTATTTGAGGAAGTCCAGAAAATTAAGCATATAAATGGCCCCGCTCTAGAATACATGTTCTAGTTGAAAACCTAATCTGGAATGAGAAGCACAAATATACCTAATGTAAGACTTCTTTTCCACTGAAAGTTAGCTTTGTCATTAGAAGTTAAACAAGTCTGTGGTAAAATAGTAAGACCAGTAACATCTAAGTTAATCAGGCCCTCTAGGGGTGAAGGAGAAAAAAGAACATAATTCTAGGGATAGTACAAGTTTCCTCTTGCAAGAATGGGCATTAGTGTTACATCTTGAAAGCCCACAAAATAGAGATGTGTTATATGAAAGGCTTGCTGTAGTTTCCTTCTGGAGCTGTAAGTTAGTGCCATGTTTTGCCCCATTCTCCCCAGGATGACCCCCACTTAAAAATAAGAATAAAGCTTGGGCACCCATGATTCTGTTCTCATTTGGCTCCTGCATAACAAATTCTGACAGTTTACCTTTAAAGATTTCCAGTTTTGTCTTAGAGAAGAAGGTATAGATTAGCCTTTTGTGTATGTGTGTTTGTGTGCAAAGAGAGCAGATGTGAAAAGGGTCACAGAGCTTCCAGGTTTGAACTTTTGGCATTTTGCTACAATAATGATGTTAAGCCTTAACCTTAGAATCTTTTTTTGTTGTTCTTTCTTTGGTCTGGTATTGGTGGTTTTCCACTTAAGCACCTGGCACTTTTACCATTTTTAAAGACTTAAGCATTTTATTGCTGGTTAACTGAGGTTCTACTGTAAGTAAATCACCTAATTAGTGAATTGTGCTTCAATGGATGCTTTTTTTTCACTAAATTGTTTACATGATTTTGTCTTTATTAAGGACTTCTATTACATTCAGAAAGTTGGTTCACCACTTCTGAGACTGAGACTTTTCCATTTTATGGGATAAGAGCTTTGCTAATGGGAGAACTATTTTTAAAAGTAGAAAAGGAGCTTTTTAGCTATAAATTAAATACAATATTGGTTCCTGTGATGAATGGAGGATGATCATAACCTTTGACCAGTTTAACGAAGACTCAGAAGAAACTTGGTTTAAAGTTAAGATTCTATCTTGCTGTTAATAATTTTTAAGACAAACCCTGTAGTACATTTTACTTTGGCTTTTTTCAAGCAAGCTGACAGACCTAATTTGCTGCTTGCTCACTGTTTTATAGTTACCCAGCAGCAGCAGAAAGCAAAACTTTTTGAAATGTTTTTGATGTGTGGCTGTGTAGGAAGAATGACATTTTAATACACTGCCCAGTAAATTGGTACAGTTCAGCAAAGGGGCTTTTTACTCATGTAATACAGTATTTAAGGCAAACTTAATTTCTTTTTAGCATTTTAATACTGCTTTTTGTCTTTACAGGAAAATGTTTATAGGAGGCCTTAGCTGGGACACTACAAAGAAAGATCTGAAGGACTACTTTTCCAAATTTGGTGAAGTTGTAGACTGCACTCTGAAGTTAGATCCTATCACAGGGCGATCAAGGGGTTTTGGCTTTGTGCTATTTAAAGAGTCGGAGAGTGTAGATAAGGTAGTGTGTTATGTATTCTGATCAGTCAATATTATAAAATAGTTTGATGTAATGAATTTGTCCATTGTTTGTGGTTTTTCCCTTTACAACTTTAAGAAGGAAGAAGTAAAACCTGCCAAAATAGTTTATGAAGAGAGAGGCAGATTCAGGAATTATTTACTGGATACTTTTCTGTATGCCAGGTATTACTAAACCTGGCATACAGAAAATTAAACTGAGTTCAATCCCTAATTAACACTCCCACCCCCCCATCCCCCACCTCCACGTGAAAAAAAAGAGTTTCGGATGGGGAATAGCTCTTTCCTAGCATGGGCAAGGCCTGTGTTCCATTCCCAGCAAGACACACAAATTAAAAAAACAAACTTGAAATGCCTAATTAAAAGGACATTCTGTGACACATTCATGGAAGTGCCTATTTTGATTTTTTTTTCCTAAGTGACTTTTGATCAAATCATTGTTTTGGTGCTGGAGTAAGGGGAAGTAGCAGCCTTATTTATTTATGTTGCTTGGCAGTTAACAAAGTTGATGGTACCTAGTAATTGGTTAAATTTGTGTAGTATCCCCCATCTCCCAGTTCTTCCTGACCTTGAGATTTAAATGCTCTTATATATTAGCTGATGTCATATCACCATAACTTGACAGTTTAATCTTGAGCTAGTCAGTATATGCCTGACATTAGCTATATATAGCTGCATTTTTAAGTAAGTTGATAGTCTCTGAATTTCAGTTAAGTTACAAATATTTAAAATGGAAAACTTAATTTCCTTAGGTCATGGATCAAAAAGAACATAAATTGAATGGGAAGGTGATTGATCCTAAAAGGGCCAAAGCCATGAAAACAAAAGAGCCTGTTAAAAAAATTTTTGTTGGTGGCCTTTCTCCAGATACACCTGAAGAGAAAATAAGGGAGTACTTTGGTGGTTTTGGTGAGGTATGTTTTTAAATGTTTTAACCCAGTTTATGTCAAAATTAGTGTGAGTCCATATTAAGTAGACTCCAATTCATTGGATTTTTCAAAGCGCTTTAAAGGCAGAGCAGATTATATGATTTGTTTTGGAATAAGAATGTTGAAAACACCTCATGAGTAGATCTTTGAAGGTTACTTGATAAAATTTTTCTCGTTCATTGAGCATCTGCATATGTATAGTATTGTGCTGGGCATATGGTACACAGAGATTAAATGGACATTCATTTTTTCTTTATTAAAGAGGCAGGATTTTTACTTTCTACTCCTGGCTGGCCTCCTGGGCTTAAGTGATCGTTCTGCCTCTGCCTCCCAAGTAGCTGGGACTGTAAGCAGGACCAACACTGCATCTGGCTTGGGACAAGCATTCTTAATTCGAAAAGTTTATTGGGTTAATAGAAGATATAAAAATACAGGCAATGAAAAGAAGTAGTCCAAAATTGGGTTACCTAAGATAGAGATGAAAACTTTAGTTGAGAACAGGAAAAGAATGAATTAAGGATAGGATATAGTGCCTTATTTATAAATGCAAATTTAAGCTGGGTGCAGTGGCCTTTAATCTCAGCACTCTAAGAGGCTGAGGCAGGAAGACTGAAAGTTCAAGCTCAGCCTGGACAACTTAGTGAGACCCTGTCTCAGAAAAGGGTTAGGGGTATAGCTCAGTGTGAAGGCTGTGAGTTCCATCCCCAGTACATGAACACACGCAAAATACAAACTTAATAAGACTAGTTACAGACTTATTTGCAAGAGGAGGCATCATCAGAACTATTGCTGCCCTCCTGCGTGGCAGCAACTGTTTTAAGATTTGAGAAGCAGTGTCCACCTTGGGTTTGGCATTTGCTGTCCTGTCTGCAGTAGTCTTACCTGCTCCACTCCTGGTTTTCTCTCAAATGCAGACATTTAAATTCAGTTTTTCTTAAAATGGCCTGTCTTCTTGTTGACATTTGAGTCTGCGATTCTCGGGTTAGGTAGCAAATGTCAGTACCTGGTGAAGCTTGGTTTTGTGGTTGGGTATACTGACTTAGTACGGATATTGTAATTTGAAAATTTAAAATGGTTAGAATAAGCAGAATAGAACTTGATAGCCAAATGTGTATTTTCCTCCTAGACTTTGTGCTGTTAATAAATGCAAACTAGGGTACTAAAGCTTGTTTTTTGGTACTAGGTGGAATCCATAGAGCTCCCCATGGACAACAAAACCAATAAAAGGCGTGGATTCTGCTTTATTACCTTTAAGGAAGAAGAACCAGTGAAGAAGATAATGGAAAAGAAGTATCACAATGTTGGGCTTAGTAAAGTAAGTTTTAAGCAGCTACTAATTTGTAGAGAAAACGAGCTATTACAGAGAATTTAATGCCTTGGCTATCTGTAAATCTTTCAGTTTGTGTGCTTATGCTTTAAAGGCCTCCCACTGGCTCCTTACTTGTGAAAGTCATTCAAAGACTTTTATTTTTTAATCTTTTGTTTTTATTGGTGAGCCAGGAGGGACTCGATTGTTAAAGTGAATTTTTGTCTAGCCTTTTATCAAAAAATATTTTTTTAGGACCTGACAAGTGGAATGAAGTAATAACGTCTCTAGGAAATACTTAGTGGGTATCATTGGAAGTGATTATTCCTCTTAATACTAATAATTGAGTTGACAAACTGATTTGGAGGAAAGCACCAAATTAATCAACAGTAGATGAATAGTATTGGCTGTTCTGTTACTGTAAACTGATGAGCACCTTTATTTTCTTGAATCAGTATAACAACATAATTTTTCTCTTTTAGTGTGAAATAAAAGTAGCAATGTCGAAGGAGCAGTACCAACAGCAGCAGCAGTGGGGGTCAAGAGGAGGATTTGCAGGAAGAGCTCGCGGGCGAGGTGGTGGTAAGCTATAGCCTATGTTTACTCTATCTTAAGCTTTTCTGCTTTTTAATTATCCTGAAGTAAAGATCTTTGCTGATCTTCTGACTTTAGTGAACCTATTAATGTGCTGCAGGCCCCAGTCAAAACTGGAACCAGGGATATAGTAACTATTGGAATCAAGGCTATGGCAACTATGGATATAACAGCCAAGGTTACGGTGGTTATGGAGGATATGACTACACTGGTTACAACAACTACTATGGATATGGTGATTATAGCAGTAAGTACTATACTTTTTATATTAACTGCTATTTGACATTTATTTTGTACAAATTTGGATAGGTAGAAAAGTTAGTGTAGTTTGCCAAGTGCAAAAACTTCTTCAGGTTTCAAATTCCTGGAAACTTTAAACTGCAGCCATTTTGTTGCCAGGTTCCTCCCAGCCTGTTTCACATACATATTATAAGGGTAGAGTGTATGTGAGTTTTTTTTGCATATGTGTGCTGGGAGTTTCTTTTGCATTTGACAATGTTTAAGTGTAGGTCAGATACCGTGAGCTCAAGGTATGGAATACCTTGAGCGTCTATTCTTGGACCAACCAATAATCTTGGCATAAAGTGTCTTAATATCCTATATAATTGACTAATACCACATGTTGCCAGTTAAAACTTAATCGTATCCTCTCTTTTAAAATTATTGGTGTAGAAGCTCTTAGAGGTTGAACTTGATAGAGCAGAAAACCTGAAATTTAGATTTGGAAAACCCTGGCCTCATTGTGCAACTAAGATGCCCCCCACCTAATCTGTGGTGTGTTTTGAGTCATCTGGGTAATTAGAAGCAGTCTTGCATTCTTTGGAGGAGAGTGGTTGCACTGATTGCATTAAGTGGTGTTTCTTTTCCTTCCTTGGTTAGACCAGTTCTTGGAGTTACATCCTTTTAGGCGACTAGGCCTGCTGCACAATAATAGGTTAACTAAAGTCAGAAGAAGGTCAGCAAAGATGAAGCGGGTGAGATGGGGGCCCTTTGCTGGGAAGGGCAGAGATAATGAAGCATTAACTGTGGTTGACAATCTCCTGTTGTAAGCTGTAAGGTGATTTTACCTGGTTGTGAAAAGGTCAGCTATCCCTGCGTTGGATCTTCAGACCTTTAAATTATAGGAATGAGGGGATTGTCTCCTATTTTACACAAGTAATAAACTCATTCTGAATGCTTGCCATTGCAGGCATTCACTACATATTTTGTTAAATTATTGGTTAAATGATTGCTCTGGGTGAATTTTTCATGCTTGGGGTTTTTGAGATTATTTGAAATTATACTGTTCTGATTATTACTTAGCCACTACAGATGTGGTTTTAACACTGTTTCTATTTTAGACCAGCAGAGTGGTTATGGAAAAGTATCCAGGCGAGGCGGTCATCAAAATAGCTACAAACCATACTAAATTATTCCATTTGCAACTTATCCCCAACAGGTATGTTCTAAAAATAGTTTTTAAGAAATCTTTTTAAAGTAGTAGTTTATATAATCTATATTGTATATAAAACAATATTTTAGAGTTTCACAGCACCCAGAAGTGCTTACCATATTATTACATAGTGACTTTTCAAGATATGTAACACAGGTGCTTTTAAGCTTTTTGCCTTTTTGTCCTATTATTAACAAGTCAGTAAAGTTAACAGGTAAAGTACTGCTAATGGGTACAAATTAAGGAATTACAGCAAAAAAGTATTGCCTACTAACTCTGACATTATACCTTGTTTGTACCCGCCAGCGGGAGCTTCATTGCAGGCCCTGTGTCGCGCTGACTTCACGATTCTCACAGGCCCGCTCAATGCGGACAGGGTACGAGATGCTCACGCTCTCGAATGCTGCCGTTTGGTATGGTCTCTTCCAACATCCTGTATCAGCATTATAAAATAAAGTGGATACTTCAAGCTTTGCCTTCACTTATTTCTTTGCTTTTTAAAAACTATTTGTAATGTAATTTTAATGCATTTTTTACAGGCCCAGTAATGGTTAAATACGTCAGCTTACTGAATAATTTTAACTATTTATTCTTCTAAGGATACAGCTTGTCTCTGGATTTTCCAGTCTTAATTTTATATTTTATTAATCTATTTTAATGCTTGCTTTTCCCATTTATAGACGTTGTAGCAGTAATTGCAAGAAGTTCTTGAGCTGAATTCCTGTTGTGACAACTCCTTATATATCTATTATTATTTATAACTTTTTCTTTTACTTGTATATAACTTTTCTATAACTTGTGATGAGCAAGAGATATGCTGATCCAATAAAATAAGTTTAAATTATAGATGCTCTTGGGTCAAAATGTCCTTTTACCAAATTGACTGAGCTTCTTATGAGTTCTTTAGGTAATACTTTTTGAAAAACCTTTTGTAATTTGAAAGAATCCTTATGAAAGCATATCCCATCTTAAACCAGTGGTGCACATGTGGATTTACAGCTCATGGACTGTACTGTTCAGCTTTAATTTATAAAACGTATCACACATTTAATGTTATTCAGTATTTACATATAGTGGAACATAGGGATAATTCAGTTTTATGTAAAATTTTGGTAAGTGTTGTAGTATACCCAGAGTGACTTCCTTTTTTCTTCTCTTTTGTCTCCAGGTGGTGAAGCAGTATTTTCCAATTTGAAGATTCATTTGAAGGTGGCTCCTGCCACCTGCTAATAGCAGTTCAAACTAAATTTTTTGTATCAAGTCCCCGAATGGAAGTATGACGTTGGGTCCCTCTGAAGTTTAATTCTGAGTTTTCATTAAAAGAAATTTGCTTTCATTGTTTTATTTCTTAATTGCTATGCTTCAGAATCAATTTGTGTTTTATGCCCTTCCCCCAGTATTGTAGAGCAAGTCTTGTGTTAAAAGCCCAGTGTGACAGTGTCATGATGTAGTAGTGTCTTACTGGTTTTTTAATAAATCCTTTTGTATAAAAATGTATTGGCTCTTTTATCATCAGACTAGGAAAAACTGAAGACTATTAAAAATTGACATGGTTGAAATTGCGGTGAAATTTTAAATGTTTTTAGCAATTTTTGCCACAGTGTGACCTCCCTGTCCAAGTTGAAAATAATGATTTATTTGTTGGTTGTTTTAATATTACTTCCTTCTGTAGCATTGAGTTTTATATGAATAATTTCCCGAATGCCCAGTTTTTGGCTTAATATGTATTACGCTTTTTAGAACAAATCTGGATAAATGTGCAAGAACCCCTTTGCACAGATGTTTTTATGCTTCCATTAAATAAAACTGAGAACTTCAAATGTTAATTAAAATAGAAATGCAGCTAGTTAAGAGAGATTTTTAGAGCTGTGGTGGACTTCATAGATACTTAAATGCTGAGGGAGGATTAAAGAAATGTATACCCTTGTTTATGTGTGGTCATTTGTTTGAATGGTTTTGTTTCTCTCTCTCTTTTTGGTTAGAGTATTAAGATAGCTGTCTAAGATTTGAAGGTGCACCCAGAAATTCTGAGTCATTCTAAAGTCTGACCAGGGGCTCTAAATGGTAACTTTAGGGTGGAGTCAGAATTTTTTCTCCTATCACTTGTTTTATTTGTAAAATTGTACATATTGTTAGGACTTTGGAGGTGTAAGGTTCTTGGGATCTGTTACATAAGCAAGGAATTTGATACCTATCACTTGGACAGAAAAGTCTTCGTAGTTACTACTCAGGATGAATGTTAATATGTGTTAATCCCTGAGTGATTATTTAAGACTGTTCAGTCAATTCAAATCAAACTGTTAAATAGTTAACTAGGAAAAAACTAACATGAAAAATGATATAATTTGTAACAATGAAGTAATCAAAAGTTCTTCGGCTCCTTTTGTGGAGTTTGTATTTGGTGTTTAAGAATTTGAGTTCTCTGCTGGGCAGTGTGGTGTATGGCTATAATCCTAACATTTGGGTGGCTGAGGCAGGAGGATTGCCACAAGTTCGAGGCCAGCGACAGGAAGTTAGAATTCTAGAAAAGAAATCCAGATTGGCGGTCTGCAGCCTGTTTTTGTAAAAAAGCATTGCAACATAGCTGTGCTCATTTGTTTGCAAATGTCTATGGCAGGTTTTGTGCTACCATGGCACAACTAAGTAGGACGAACTTGGACAGCTAAAATCCTGTCTAGATCTGTAGAAAGTCTGACAGCTGGTCTAAATCAGTGGGAAAAAATTACTGTTGTAGTTGATAAGCTGGAGTTTTATTTTGTGTTACGCTGTGTAATACTATGCTTATTTTATGTCAATGTCCCATATCAAAAATTGGGTTTAAAACTGATGGAATTAAATGGATGTGGTGTGGCTGATGTTCAAATGTTTACAAGCCCCATAATTTGGTAAATTGAATTAGTAAAAAAAAAAAATGAGTCATATTGTTGTGTTCAGATTTGTTTCACCACAGTAATTTTATATTTAAATTTTGGAGGGTCTCCTTATAAAAGTTACATATAGAAAAAAATTCTTAACCTGGGTTTTATCATTTTGTTTCCCTATATTTAAGTCATATTTGCAGTCTTACTCTTTGATCCATTTTAGGTGTCACCTCTGGTTTAGATAAGTATTTTTCCTACTACCGGGCACTAATTTATCTCCAGACTAACAGAATTACAATTTTTCCATTTCTACAAATCTATTTGATAGTTAATCAGCTTCACGTTTTTCTTGATTTCCATATTGTCGGAAGTGGTTGCCCTTGGAGCTGGGGCTTTTCCATCACTCTGAGGCGTCCCCTTACCTCTGTTTTGATAGGTCATGTATTTCCTGGATCAATGCTTTCTTGGTTTGCTGCAGCAGATCTCATAATTTTGAAGCCTTCCTGTCTTCTGTACCCAAACTAGATTATCACAGGATGGCGGGATAGAGAATTTGATGTTACTTTGAATCTTGACTTTCTCTGAAGTCATTACTCAGAAATTTTTTTTTTTTTTTTTTTTTTTTTTTTTTTTTTTTTTTTTTTTTTTTTTTTTTTTTTTTTTTTACTTCTATCACTAGTGTTCCTAAATTTCATGACTGTCTTGGGTTTATTTTACCCATTGTGCTGAGCACTTAGTGGATCTTAGATTTTGTAAACTCTTCATCCACCATCCTCATTTTAGTTCTTCGCAATTTTTCTTACTAGGCATGGGCCTTGGGCATCAGCCTTAGGCATCTTTTTGTTTTCTTCATTGCAGTCTCTTGTGTAGTTTCTACAATCTAATCTTTTAACCTTTAAAAGAGATTTAAAGTATCAGTTGTCTCCAATTTCTAAGATGCCCCCAATCTGTTACAAGTAATCTTAGGCGGATATATTTTCATTATCTCTAAAGATTGTTCATGATAACTTGTGTAAGAGTTTTGCCTCAGACGTTTTCTTGTTGCTTCGGCTTATGTAAGTTTTGGTTTTTTGTTTTGTTTTGTTTTTTGTTTTTTTGTGCCAGGGATCGAACCTCAGGGGCTGTGTGCTTGCTAGGCAAGCATTCTAACCACTGAGCTAAGTCCCTAGCCCCTTATATAAGGTGTGTTTTTTTTTTTTTTAACATTAATCAGGTATTTGGTGATTTTTAAGCTTATATTTAGTGGAGTTTAAAATTAACTGGATGTTGTGAATGTGTGTGTTGGGCTGGAAGAAGAGCTTATGGGATTCTCTGCTGTGTGATCTGGCTGTGATTTTAGTGAGGCACTCTAGCTGTTAGCTGGTCAAGGTCATAAGGGGTCTTCATCCTCCTGCCTGAGAGGTGTAAAACCCAGCCTGCCAGTGTTCTCTTGTCTCACTGGGGGAGGAGGGCTGAGGCATCTTACTTGGTCCAAAGAACCTTCAACTCCTTACAAGTAACCTGTTTCTCTCCAGGTCGGTGGAGTCAGTAGTCTGGCAGTACATACAATCTGGAGGTCTAACTTGGTCAGACTGAACCAATCCTCTTTTGGCCCCATTTACCTATTTTCCACTCGTAGGTAGGTTGTCAGCTCTTAGACTTTGCTGAAGTTTTATGGGGTATTCTGAGATGTCTACAATGCTGACAGAACATTTCAATTTTATCTTCTAAAATTTTGTTGCTGTCTTCTGTTGCTCGTTGATAAGTTTAATTTTTGAAAAAGGTCTGTCTTCCAGTTTTTAAAAGTTCCTGGTTTTTAGTAGAGTTTCACAAGAGCCAGTGTTACCATGGCCTATTTGTGTGGGTGGTCGTGAAAGGTTTGGGGAAACAAGCAGCAGGTAAAGCTTGGTACCTTTCTGTTATTTGGACAAGAAAGTTTACCAGCTTTTTGCAGATTTATCATAGCACCAACCTGTTTTTATTGATGTTAGATTGCATTGAGCTTTGTAGGACTGCTGTCCTAATTTAGATTTTGATACCTTTTGGTTTATTACATTGTCTACTGCCATCTTGTAACTCCACACTGGGTTGGTAATTTCTTTGTTGTACTTGGTTGTGCCCGAGTTACAGTCCCCTTTATGTATGGAACATAATCTAGGTGCCAGTTTGTGATGGTGGTCTCAAAACATTAACATCCACTTATTAGGCCTTTGCATTCTATGATTAGAAACTAGTTTTGCCTATATGCTTTTATTATTTTATTGCTTGGAGGTGGATCCCCTTCCCCCCTTTTTTGGCACTTTGTCAGTAATTTGTAGCCCCTTGAATAGTGCTAGAGATTCCGGAAAGCCAGGACTGAACCCATTGTTCACCATAGTATTTGTGTTGGTACTGAAATTTAAGTATTTCTTTGGCTTGGGGTCAGTTTAACTTGCATTAACAAAATGAGTAAATGCAGTGATACTCTTAGTGAAATTTGTTTGGGAGCAGTTTCCTAATAGATTTACCAGTATACTAACATTTAAGGACAACTCCAAACTATTCATGAAACATGATTTTTTTAAAAACCACTTTTTACAAGGTTGGGAAGAAAACATCTTTATTCAATCCTGGCTGCACTTAAGCTATTAGCATAGTCTTACCTGAAAATTTCAACAGGTAAAATGAATGTAGTAAGATAATCAGTTGTGCAAGTTGAGTCTATGCCCTGTAATTAGCTCTCGGTTGTTTATTATCTGGCAAATTAGGAAGGGTTGATTATAACCTGATTGGCATTTCAAATAAGCCTGTAGGGCCTCCACATCAGAATCAAATCAGTTGCTAGGGGGTGTTGCCTGGGATTCTGTTTCGCATACCCCAAGTAAATTTAGCTACATTTATGTACTAAGGATCACTAAGATGGTGAAAGTAAACATGCCACTTTATAAGGCGTTTTGGTTTTTACTTTTCCTTTCTGTGTAGAGGTAGTGTACATGTTTTATAAAATTTACACTAAGCATTTTAACCATGGGTGCTAAGTTGAGCATGAAAAACAGTTTTAGCATTTTAGTGAGTGTACAACATAACAGCAATAGTAATGTGCCAAGTGGAAGAAGAGAATGGGGGAGGGAGTTGCTAGAGGCTGGGAACATGGTAGGTTGATTTTTAATTGTTTTTAAGTTCTTTACAAGGAATGTATTTCCCTTACTGTCTTGTCTCAGACCCCTTTGATTTGTCCCTGATCTTTAGTCATCTGTTGCATTATGAATTAATAATTAACTCCAAAATTGACTTCATGCTGTCTTGGGTTGGTTATTCTTTACTGTCTGTAACACCTTTTAGATTCTCAAAAAGGATTTGTAGTTCTGGCGGCCTCTCAAATGACCTTAGGTAAAGAATGTGGGACCAGAGGACAATGTAGTTTAGAAAAAGCAGTACGGTAATTGCTAAATGTTAGTGAATTATCCCAGTAAGCCCTGTAAAGGCAGGAAATTTGGGGTGAGTGAGTTCTTACAAAGGTATGGAAAAGATCTTGAAAAATTGTACTACTTAAAACGGGTAAGAAGATGCTACCGAAGACTTTGATCCTAAGAACCAGATGTTACAGCAGTTCATGTATGTTTTTTAACTTGTGATGGGAGGAATTCTTTAATGCCTTCAAATAAAGTGTAGGTAAGCACTAGTTCATTAAACAATGATAATAGAAGTTATAGGATTATATTTTGGGAAATTTGATGTTGCAAAGAGACTACTTCAAGCTTAATTTGTATGCATTTTATTTTGTAATCAGACTGTATTCTGTTTGTACTGTAGAATTTGAAGGCAAGGTTATTTCCCTGGCTTTTAAAATTTTCTCTTAGAAAAAAAAAATTGGAAGAAATCTAGGAGATCTGTTAATGCCAGTATCTAAATGTGACATTTAACATGTCATGGAAACTGCTTTGAATAAATACTTGAAAAAAGGAATTACATAATTGCTTTTTCTGTTGTATTGTTGGCTTTGGATTACATAGAGGTTAATTACTTATTTATAAAACACTATGAGATTGATGGAGTGGAACCCATATTTCAAAAAATTGGAAGATGGCTATTATAGTGTAGTAAAGAGATTAGCTAAGGCAGAAAGTAAAATTTTGAAATGCTGAGAAATTTGTTGTAAATTGCTCCTACAATTATTGATATATAAAGCATGCTACCACTAATCAATCAGTTTTATGTATTACGACCTATTAGCATGTCTCTTTAAGTACCTGGTTGACATGATTTTAAATTACATAATGTTCTCTGTACCATTTAACATTTTCAAGACATTTTTCCCGTGCAAATTCCACTGGACCCAAGTATTTCCATTTCTAGAAGCTTACTTCTAGGTCTTCATATGAAGTTGATAGTGGGCTTTCATGGGGTTTTAATTTTCACTACATTTTCTTTTCTGAAAGATATGTTCAAATTATGATGTAGTGCTTTTGTCTTACAATTAAACTCTTACAGCACTCATGCATTTTTTGCACTGTCTTTTTTTTTTTTTAAGTCTTGGATGAGTATTTTGAAATCCATAGGTCTTATTTTTAGTTGAGAAGGTAAGGCAACTACTGTAATGTGTAAATATGACAAGAATTTTAAATGATGGGCTTCTTTTGAAAGAACGTACAAAAGGTCAAGTTGTATTTACAAGTTGAAGAGTCACTGAATCTGATAGAAGAAGGGCAATTCCAGCTCTTTACCAGAATATTCATGAAGGATTTTGAGAGTAGGAAGATTCTCTATGAGGGTCTTCAATTTTTGACCTCAGCTGGGTTTGCTGTCAAGTGTGGTGAGACTGCTAAAAGTGCTCGTAGGCATTTACCGTTTTATGTAGACTTAACAAAGCTTTCAGAAAATGGTAAATTGAATTAGATGTGTACAGCAGTAATACTAACCAAGGTACTCAGCAATAATGTAAATACAGAAAAAGTGTAATAGCATTGTTTCACTATTCCATGTCCTCCTGTTGTATCCGTTGAGAACTTTTAAAGGAACGTGGGCCACACGTTGCTGGCCTGCGGAGAGAGGTCACTGTTACTTGGGTGTGGTGCAGTGCCGAGCAGGTGTCCTTCCCAACAAATGACCTCTTGTAACCAGCTTGTGATTTGCCATTGTGTTCTACAAAAAAATCAGGCCACAGTTAAATAATGGGTTTTGTTAATTCTAGGTCCTGCCATAACTATAATGAGATTCTGTGAAAGGCCTTGTTCCTATAGTGAGCAATAATGAACTTTCAAAAGAAGCCAGCATCCTTTTCAGATTCATTAAAATGTATGGGAAATCCTATTTTGCAGATTTTCAAAATTTCTAGTTTAAAATATTTAATGGGGTTATTTAGAGGAATGGAGCTGAAGTCCTTCTCTGTCATCAGTGGTGCTGAACAAATTTATCAAGCCAGGTAGGGTGGTGCATGCCTGTAATCCTAGCACTTGGGAGGCTGAAGCAGGAGGAACACTGGGTTTGAGGTCAGTCTGTTCTACATGGTAGGCCCTTGTCTCAAAAACAAAGCCCAGTTTTTTCAACTATAAAATTACGGACAGTACGTGATAGGCATGTGGAAATACCCTTAGGTTAGTTAACAGTTCTCAGCCTTCACATACTTTGGGGCCCCATCCCAGAGTTAAAGCAGAAGCTTAAGGGGTGGGCCCACAGAGTCTGTATTAAGACCCCTTGGTGATTCTGATGCTGAAGGTTGACTGAAGGTTCACATCTGTTGCTACTATGTTTAAAAGCCGTGGAAATAATGACTGAAAAAGTACCAGATGGTAAGTGCCTGTATGTACTGGACAGTACAAAGAGGAGTACGGCGCATTCAGACTGGTGGAGAGGAGACGGGAGTCAATCACGATGGGGTGAGGGCCTGTTCTCGAAGCTTGCCTCGGCACCCGCAGGAGTCTCCTACTTCTGCTTCTGTAAACCTGGTCTTCCTTGACTTACCCTCCAGGCACTTTGCTGAGCCCGTGATTTCTGTGACTCATTGGAAAGAAGAGCAGAAGGAGGCATCAAGGTAGGCTAAGATGGTTCTGTTACAGGATAGCCGTGATCCTATTTATTGCATTTGGAAATGTTACCCAAGAGGGTATCCAGTAGAGAGTTGGAAAGTAGTTTGGTACTCAGAAGAGAGCCAGACGTTGAGCTCTGCTGCTGGCCATTTGAGTGAATGAATGATCATGTGGCTGGATTGCAAGGCCTAGTCCATCCTGGGCTCCCTAGCAGCAAGCAGTGACTTCATTTGTTGAACCCTCTTTCTGCACTAGGAGACTCGGGCAGGTAATGACTTGTTTTCTTGTTTTCTCATGTATAAAATGGAAATACAGTAAAAGAACGTATCTCAAGGTGGTTATAAGAATTAAGTAAGAATCTCCATACCAGGGTTGGGGTAGCTCAGTAGTAGAGTGCTTGCCTAGCAAGTGCAAGGCCCTGAGTTTGAGTCTCATCCCCCCAAAAAATCTCCATACTTAAACAGTGATAATTGGCACACTGTAAGTGCTCAATAAGTTAACTACTAACTGTGTTCAAGTACTGACATAATTTCCAATATGATCTAAATCCCAGCCCACTCGTAACCCATGAAATTAGCAACCCAAGCCTGGGTCGCTGCTCTCCCTTGAAGGTATCTTCTGCCATGCAGGGCACTCCTCTACATGCTGCAGTAGCCCTGGAGTTTTGTTGCACTTGCCTCTTCAGCTAGATTAAGATGAGTACCATGTCACACACTCATATGTACAAATACTCTGTTTTCAAACACAAGTTATTTTTAGGTGGTAGCTTACAATAAATCCTAATGTTTTAGAACTGTTTGGCACAAAGTAGTTATCATTAAATAATGGTACTTCAATGTATAAATGCATGAAAAATTTAAGATTCTCTTAATACTTGCTTCTGCTTAAGGTATGTTCTGATGGGTGTAGCACAGATAATAGGGAAACCTTACTAAACAAATCCTTTCCTTCCAGGCAGCTTTCAATAGTTTATAAATTAAATTATCTTGAAAACTTTAAAAACTAAGACTGTGGGAAAACAAGCATGGTATGGGACTGTTTGCCTGGAACCAGGTGATGACTTACACTTTAAGCATGTTGCCTAGTGGAGAGAGACTTGAAAAGGCTCATTTATTTAGGCTTTTGGGTCTTCACTTCCTACTATGTAAAAGGAGGGGCTAGATTAGACGATTTTTTTTTTTCCCCTTAAAGATGGCATCTCACTGTTTAGCCAGGCTTGGAATTTGCGTTCCTCCTGTGTTAGCCTCCCAAGTGCTGAGACTCCAGGTGTGCAACATTATGGCTGGCTTCAGCTTAATGAACTTGAAGTTCACAGTTTTCCAACAATAATTATGCTACTATTCACAAGGTACAGATATACTGTTTTATATATAATTATAAATTACAGAGATGTTAGGAGGCAGACTTTACAGGGCTTCAAGAATGGCAGTGAAATACATGACAGTTCCTTCTCCCACACTACTCTTCAAATTCTCTGTCCCCTAAAAACAACCACCCAAACTGACAGCAAACAGAAGGGTGCTGATATGTCTTGTCTGACCTACAAGTCAGGGGTCACGCAACGTACTTGAGTTAGATGTGAGTTTTCCATGGCTATCTACCACAGTCAGTACTTAAATCGGTAAAATCAGCTTTCTAGCTGTGTGATCTTGAACTTGTCATTAAACTTGGCTGTTTTCTCATCTGCAGAATAAAGATAATTATATGAACAGCCACAGACCTGTGTGCTTTACATTATCCCAAATGGTTCTTACCTCTCAGTGTCACTGTACAATTCGGTGAGCCCTGTGCCCCAAGGCACTTAGTATATTGTATCAGAGTCAATCTTCAGCCACTTACTTTTTTCCCTGGGTGTTAATTACGGAAACCCCAATATTCCTAACGTTTCAAATTTCTTAAAAATTTTTTTTGGGGTTAGGGATTTATCTCAAGTGGTAGAGGGCTTGCCTAGCAAGTACAAGGCCCTGAGTTCGATCCCTAACACCAAAAAAAAAAATATATATATATATATATATTGTGTGTGTGTGTGTGTGTGTGTGTGTGTGACTGAATAGGTGATACGTTGGAGGAATAACAAGCTTACTAGCCATCTAAAATGGTGGTATTTGATCATTACTACAATTTCAGTGAGTGAACAGCAATTAGGATCCCCTGCTCCCCATGAATCACTGATTTTTTTCTTCTTCAGTACTGGAGATGGAACCTAAGGTGTTCTACCATTAAGCTATATCTCCAGGCTTTTATTTTTTATTTTAGTTTTGAGACAGGGCTTCATCTTGCTAAGTTGCCCAGGCTGGCCTGGAACTTGCAACCCTCCTGCCCTAGGGTCCAGAGTAGCTGGGATTACAGATGTGTGCCACCACACCTGACATTAAATAATTTTTACAGCTGACTTCAGACCACAAGTTCCTACTCAGGAAATAGAAGTCATGAGAGACACTGTGTATAGTAACTGCAAAGGAAAGTTCGATGCTGTGATGAAGTGTATTAAAAAAATCTCGAAGGCTCTTAAGATGGTAAGTAAAATAGAGTACCTGTGATTTAGGATGGAAACAATGAGGCATAGCACGTTTGGGTCCATTTACAAGAGTTTCCATATAAAATCCAAGAGTTATAATTTTCATTTCAAATGAAACAATATGTAGAAGAGGGGACTGTGTATTTCTGGACTCTACTTATGTTAAGATTCTCATATTTGTAAGTTCAAGGTAATTTCTGGTTAAAAGGAACAACTGTAGGTGTTCAATCAATGGCATTATTGCAAGCATCTTTTCCTATTAGTAGTTAAGACTTAAATAACATTTACTGTGTGAGAGACACGCCCACAACTCTGTTCAGTAATATAAGCTCTTCTTTACGGGTGCAGGGATGGGCACAGGCTGAGGGACACGGATGGTTTGGCAGAGCGGGGAGTGGAACTTCATCTTAGGAAGAGGAAGTGGAGCTTGGGAAACAGTAGAGTAGTGGCACAGAACAAATAATGTTAAAGAAGTGGCAAAGGTGCGGAGACAGGAGTCAGGGGACACCACGGGACAAAGGAATACTTCTTTTTTTTGGTGCTGGAGATTGAACTCAGGGCCTTGTGGTTGCTAGACAAGTACTCTAACCACTGAGTTAAATCCCCAGCCCGCAAGGGAATACTTCTAACCTCCTTTTACTCCAGTCTTCTACTACCAGAAAATGACTTCCTGGTTGTGGACTACAGAACTCTATACTAACGTGTAACAATTTATTGGCACCAGTAGGGGATGGGAGAAGGGTCAGGGTGGTATTACATTTGTACTTAAAAGAATGATAATAATTGAAAGGAGAATTGCCATGGTGATAATTACAATCTTTTTGAAGTATTTGCACCATATCCTCCTAGGAATCTCTGTTGTTTTTTGGAATTCTTTGTCCTGAAATAAAACACACACAAATTTAATATTTTCTTTCCATTCTGGACTAATGAACACACTGTCATATTTAGGGGAACTACCTGAATTGAGAGATTTTGTTTGATTTTGGCCAATTCCAAAAAACTCTTAATAGGACTCAATAGCTTTTATAAAGATTCCAGGTGCCTGTGTTCAGCTCCTTTTTTTTTTTTTTTTTGAGACAGGGTCTTGGACAGGGTCTTGCTATGTAGCCCAGGCTGGCCTTGAACTCACAGCAATCCTCCTGCCTCAGCCTTCTGAGTGCTAGGATTACAGGCATGCACCACCACACCAGCCAGCTGCACTTTTATTAATTTTGTGACTTTGAACAAGTAACTAATTCTTTGAGCACCAGTTGCCTCATCTTCACTTTCTTCTTGATTTTATATAAAGACCACAGTTACTTAGAATCCTACTTAAAACCACTGTCTCATTTTCGTTCTAAACACGCCACTCTTTCATATCTTTATATTCCAGACACACCATAAATAAAATTCACATAATGTTAGAGCAATAAACATTGTGCAGAAAAATAAGCTCTATGTGGAAGAATTTTCAGCTGGTACCAGGAGAGTACCTGACATACTAGGTATCCAGTGATGAGTAATTGTTGAGTGGATAGATAAGCAAATCTATAAAATGGGGCCAAGAGGCCCTCCATCCCACCGTAAGGACCACCTGAGACTGCAAGCACAGTGCCTCTGAGCCACTGAAGGAGGCTGCTAGTGTGATGATTGATACTTTTCATGAGTAATGAGATAATGGATTTTGTTAAGTGCATAACGATACAAAGAAGTTTTGTATATTAACCTAGCTAGCCCTAAATAAATAGTTCACTTTTGTTAACATTCAAAAAATGTTAAAATAATTCAAGAAGCATTGAGAGAAATAAGGAAACAAGGACCATGCAAAATTGTAAATCCTTTATATACAAAATTGATTTTCTTATTATCTATCATCTATCTGCTTGCTTCCCATGTAGCGATGATATCAATAAATCATTTGCTCCTTGTACGGACTTTGGTGTCTGCCACCTGGAATGGAAGTGAAACTGTTTGAAACATACTTCAGTTACCTTTCTTCATTTATCAGATCAGCTTCCTTCATATATGGTAACTTTCCGAGAGCAAAGTCAGCGTTCATGTTTACAGTGCCCTACCCAGATGTATGCCGAGTTAGGGAGCCCAAGTTAATAGTCCCCAAACCCTAACGGTTATTCCTGAGCGTCTGGCAGGTGGAAGCTAGGTGCCTGGGTGCATGTTTCAGGATGTTAGAATTTATTGAGTTCTTTAGATGCAGGTACTATATAAAAGGCATGTATCTTTGCATAATAACATGCATGGCTCATAATAATGTTACAGATATTTCGGTTTTAGTGTTGAAGAAAATGAGGCTCAGAAAGAGCTAAGGTACCTGTGTAAAGTTATGTAGCCAGTAAGTGGTGGAGCTGGACTTCAACTCTAGAATTGCATGATTGTCCACTGCCTGGATAGAACATTTTAATGAAGGTATAAATTGACTTTGTCTTCTCTTAGATGATTTGCTTTCCTTCATATGGTTTCTACAAGATTTATGAGTAAGAACGCGTCTCTTCTGCTCCTCCTTCCTACTACCAAACCGTTTCTCAGAGATAATGAGTTGCAGGGTTTTTGTTCATTTGGTCTGTTCTGTCTGTTGCTGAATCCGTGTTATTTAGGAGGAAGAGTGGTTCACAGCTGGGTGTCTACTTTCGTCCCTTGGCAGACATGTGGCAATATTTGGAGACATTTTTTTTGGTGCTGGGGATCGAACTCAGGGCCTTGCCCTTGCTCGGCAAGCACTCTAACCACTGAGCTAAATCCCCAGCCCTGGAGACCGTTTCCATCGTCGCACCCAGAGGGAGTGCTACCAGCTGGAGAAGCCAGGTAGGCTGCTGAACTCCTCCAGTGCACAGCACAGTCCACCCACCACATCAAATACCCCATCCCGGCTATTCTGAACCCGGCCCTGACCTGGAACCTGTGTGTCTACCATACACTGGCTGTTCTGTCTCCCCAAAACTCCACGAGTTCAGAGATAGGGCTTTCCGAAGGCCTTGAGATCCTGAGGCACTATCTCACCAGTGGCCTATGGCTGAACGGGCTGGTGGGTTGGGTCCTGTTAGAGGAGCTGGGTTGCTGGAAGGGTGTATTCTTGTCCATGGTTCCTCCCTTCTCTCCCTGCTCTCTGGCTGCCGTCAGGTACGCAGCCTTCCTCTAGAGCCCCACCCCTCCACCATGCTGTTTCTGCACTGGAGCCAGCTGACCATGGACTGAAACCATAAGCCGAAATAACCCTTTCCTCTTTACGCTGTGGGGGTCAGGTACTGTATCCCAGTGACCAGAAAGTGAGCAAGACATTGGAGTTCTAGAAAGCTCGTTGAGTGAATCTCACTTAGCTGTTAATTTTCTCTTGGAGTTTGTTTTCCTCTGCATTTCTGGAAAACATATATATTTCTTGATATTCCTGTTTCCAACCACAGAAAATAATTTATTTCATAGTCTTCTGGGGAACTCACATCATTCCCTTCTTTTCCAACTTTGTGTTAGATCAAAACTTGGTAAATATTCGCTCAGTCACAGATTATACTGACTTTAATGTATAACTTTTTGGTTTCTTTAGAGCTAATAAGAGGTCTGTTACTAATTTGGCAATTAATATTTTGGCTTCTTTAAAGCTGACAATATACCTGTTATAGTTAATATTAAAATGTTATATTAATATTATGTAATAAATTATTAATGTTTTAATTAATATTTCTTAAAATGCTTTCATTTATTTAAAACAATTTTTGTTTTTGGCTTTTTGAGACAGAATCTTGCTATAATTCAGGCTGAACTTGAACTAGCTATGCAGCCCAGGCTGGCCTCAAACTCATGGCAATCCTCCTGCCTCAGCCTCCCAGGTGCTAGGATTACAGGCATGTGTGCCACCACGCCTGGCTCATTTGTTAGTTTTTAATCTACCAACTATTAACTCATTCTCTCTCTTTTTTTATATATTAATTCATTCTCGAACTCTCCAAAGGAGCTAAAAAAAAAAAAAAGAAAAGGTCCCCCGCCACTTCCTGTGTTGGATTCTTTTGGTTTGTCTGGCAGAAGTCCCTATCAGCTTTTGGCCTGCTCCAATCCAGTTTGCCTAAGTGCTACGTTTGCTGTTTTAATCTTTGAATCTTACTTCATCAGTCTCCTGGGAATGCCCCTTTCTTGTATTGGATTGATTTTTTTTTTTTTTTGTCAGTCTCATGTTCCCTTTCTTCATTTTTTCCCTTTTATTGGTGGAAAATATCTGCCTGCAACTTCCTTAGAAAGGGAGGTATGTTTCTGTGAATTTATATGCCTGGAAATATCTTCATTGTACCTTAAGTTGACAGTTTGATTTGGTATAGGAATATAGTTGGAAAATTATTTTCCATCAGATTTTGAAAGTATTTTCTATTTTTCTTTACTTTCCAGTATTGCTGCTAAGAAATCTGGTATCAAGCCAGGAGAGGCGGCCCACACCTGTAATCCCAGCACCCTGGGAGGCTGATGCAGAAGGACAGAAAGCTCAGGCCCAGCCTGGGCAAATTAGTGATTTAGTGAGACCTTGTCTCAAGAAAAAAATAAAAAAGAGCCCTAATAATGCTCTCAGTTGAAGGTCCTGGATTCAGTCCCCAGAACAAGAGGGAAAAAACCTGATGCCATTCTAATTGCCAAGTTTTTATTTTTGCTTATTTCCCCCTCTGAAAACCTTTTTTTTCAATTGGTGCTGAGGCTCGAACTCAGGCCTTGCTCTTGCTAGGCAAGCGCTCTACCACTGAGCTAAATCCTCAACCCCATTTAGAATCTTCTTTTTCTTTTTAATGTTTCATAACTTCAAGTTTACATGCTTTGCTGGAGTGCAATGAATCTAGACACATTATCTACCTCTAGGAATTTTTTTTGTATTATTCTGATTTCCTCATTTTCTTTTCCTAAAACTCCTGGTATTAATGCTAGATCTTTTAGGCTGATTCTGTCTTACCTTCTTACCTTTCTGTTTAAGATCTACTTTCTGAGAGATTATCTCAAGTTAATATTATAATTACAATAATATTACAATATATCGAATTTTACATTTTTAATATTTTTTTAAATTTACAAAACTTTTTTTATGAATCAGCTTTTATATACTGTTCTTTTTTTTCAGGATGTATTATTCTCTATGATTTCTCTCACAACATTAGAAAATTTTTTTTTTTTTTTTTTTGTGGTGCCGGGGATAGAAAATTATTTTATTTTATTATTTTTTGAGACAAGGTCTTCCTATGTAGCCCAAGCTGGCCTCAAGCTCGCAGCGATCCTTCTGCTTCAGCCTTCTTAATGCTGAGATTATAGGCTTTGTGCTACCATGCCCGGCAGAGAATTAAAAAACAAAACAAAACAAAACAAAACACTTTCTTTTGCTCCTGCATTATCTGTTTTGTCTGAGTGTCCTCCTGCTCCACTTCTTTTGTTTGTTTTTTTTTTTTAATTATAGAGACTTTCCTCAAATATCTCATGACCTAAAATGCTTTACTAAAATGACGACTGCACACTAAGTATGAGTGAGGCCTGCCATCAGACGGGCTTCCCCATAGAATAACTTGGTGTGTACCTGACCATTTCACTGTATCTGCAGATTTTTTTCCTTGGCGTAGGCAATTTTCTGAGAGAGTAATCCTCTAACTTGCTGCCTAGCTGAAACAGAGGGAGAGGGGTTGGGGAGTGGTCACTAGATTCTTAGTCCATTTGATCCTAGTCAGTATGGCACTAAGTGTCTGAGTTTAAAACTTCTCTGGTCTGTTGTCTTTAGAGATAAAATTTCTTATCCATCCTAGTTACTTTCTTGTCATTGAGACACAATAGCTGACATGTTTAAAGGAGGAAGGTTTATTTTGGCTCACGGTTTGTAGAGGTTTCAGTCCACAGTTGGCTGGCTCCACAGCAGGGCGGCCTGGCAGAGAGGGATGGCACAGGAGAAGTGGTCATGGCCTGGCGGCAGGAAGCAAGGACAGATCAGGGAGGAGGGAAATAGACCCTTTCGGGCCACTCCTCCCCACAGTGATTTGCCTCCTCCAACTGGCTTCACCTCCCAAAATCACATTTAGCATCACCTCCCCCCCCCCCAAGCCTGACCTATAAGTGCCTGAGGCTTTAGGGGGACATCTAGATATAAACCACAATGTTCTCCTTTGTCAGGGATAAGGAGAGGATGTATTTGGTTGTATAAAACTGGGAAGGGCTCTTTGGCTAACATGTTTCTTTTAAAGACTTTCCTCCTACTTTCTTATTTCTAGACCCCTTCTGCTTGTCATCTACTTTCAGAAGGACCATGTGTCTCCAATTTCAGATCTTCTCCAAGCTTCCACTGCTTGGATCAACTTGCATCTTAATTTCTTTTCCTGCTATAAGCCTATGTTTTAGGTTTTCTGTGTTATTGAGGTCACTAAATACTTATATATTCATTCTCTAGTTCAAAAATTATTGACGTTTCTTACCTGTTGTCTTTTGCATTTTTATCTTACTAGCTTATGCACTAAAATTTTAGTTATAGCTTTACCAATCATTTTTTTGGAGTTGTGACAGAATACCAAGATAAAGGTACACACTTACTGTGCCAAATTTAACTTTAAATCTATGAGTTGAATTTTCAAATTTGTTTTTAAAGAATATTCAGTAGATCTTTTACAAAAAGATCAGATAAAAGAAGAGACCTAAACCTAATTTAGGTTGTTAAAAATAGAGAGTTTGGCGAGAATGACAATGTCCCGTTGGTGTGAGAATTGTGTGAGAAAATTGGTACAAAACGTCAGTCAGTTTTTCTCTTTTATTGAGCTCCTTTTACTCAACTGGTTTCAAAGAGGAAGTCATTTTTCCTTCCATGTAATATTATTAGAACCTAAAGTATACATCAAATTGGGATTTATTTGGAAGGTAAGGCAGTAAGATGAAATAAAATCAATTAAAATTTTTTTGCAATAGTTTTGTGGGATTTAGATGTTGCTCCTTTTCCTATAGCAAAGATACAAGATTAATGCTCCATCGATTGTGGCCCTGTAGCCTGCTGCTCTTCCAGCCCACAAGTGCCAGGCAGAGGGTGAGAAGCAGACTCTAGTTGCACAGCGCACTTGGAAGAACACGAGACCAGGAAGCTTCCTGAGCAGTGAGGACTCGCACCTGCACTGCTGGTCCTCTGGGCTCAGAGGATGATGGAATTGGGTTTCCACTCGTCCTGTGAACCGGCCTGTCTTAGTTAGAATTTCTAGTGTCAATGGTTTGTAAGAGAGCAGATTTATACAGGACATTTATAAGTTACAGTACTCATCCACAAGCCAAATGCAGAAGGTGCCGAATGTCCATCTAGGCACTGGAGACCCAAAAGATCCAATCACGGGCTGGGAGCCCACAGCACTGTCCCATGTACGTCCGTGTCTGCACATGATGGCTGGAGCCAGGAAACGATGCTCGCAGCAGAGATGACAACCAGAGCTCCTCCGATGCAACAGCAGCCATCCTCGACAACAGCAAGGCCTCGAGCTCCTTCTTCAATGAGAACAGCCGAGTTCCTTTCGGGAGTACCAGCCACAGCAGAGCTTCTCCTGGGAAACAGCCTGCCAACTAGCTTCGGCTCCTGCTCTTCTTTATGTTGCGTCAGCAACAATCCTCAGGTGGATCCTCTACGCCCAGCATCACACCAACTCAGTCCAGCTGGGTATTCTGGCTCAGGCTGACCACATGAAGTCCACCACACAGCCCCAAAGCACTGCAGTCTTGCCTTTCTTGCTCACAGTCAGCCTGTCAGCAACTCCAGCTCTGCTTTCAAAATATACCCAGAATCCCCCGACTTCTCAGCACCAGCACTGCAGTCAACATTCCCTTCAAGTCACCTGCACTGTTGCCATTTCTTTTTTTTTTTTTTTTTTTTTTTGGTGCTGATGGCTCCTTGTTGCTTGCAAGGCAAGCACTTTAACCACTGAGCTAACTCCCCAGCCCCAGGCCATTTCTTTGCTTTTGATTTTTTATTTTTGCCAAAACTCAGGCTTTTCACCTGAGATCATTTTCTGTCTACTTGAAACATTTTTAGAAATTCCTTTGGAGCGGATGTGGAAAAACCCTTAGCCCAGGAAGTTCCCCTTCCCTAATGCAGAGGTCCCCTTTGTCACATGGAGCTGCTGCCAGTGCGAGGCCTTCAGTGAAGACCACATTCTCCTCCCTCCCTCCAGCATCCATGCAAAACTATGAATCTGATTCTTACCAAGAGGAGACAAGCGGAAGTGGTGGGTGTCGCTTTGGCCTGAAGTGGCTAATATGCAAATGTGCTTTCTCCACTCTGTGTTGAGCCAGCTGCCCCCTGAAAGTGAACTGGGCTCAGGCATTGGGAGAGTCACACGGTGTGGAAAGCGCCTGGGTTCCTAGATGACCACGTGGAAGTCTGCCCACTGAAAACCTGCCTGAGGCTGCTAGACAACCAGGAAATGAACCCCTTTTGAGTTAAACCACTGAAAATTTGAGGCACGTGACTTATGCTAGTGTTTTGCCAACTAATAATGAAATTAGAGCAGGATGAGCTACTGTCATTATGAAATTGTAAGACACGTAGCATCGGCTTAACCATTGAGTGGTAGCGAGTGAACAGCTGGCAAGATAAAGACTCGCACTGGGGCTGGGGATTAGCTCAGGGATACAGTGCTTGCCTAGCAAGCGTGGGGCCCTGAGTTCGAGCCCCAGCATCCTCTGCACCAAAAGACCCATGCTATGCAGGATAAAATATTTGTGAAGAGCATTATGTGGGATACCTTGGAAGACAGAAAAGTACTTAGTGCGTCTTGTTACTGTGGAGACAGGCTGGGAAATAGAATGGTAGTAGTGTGATCTCCTGCTTCTGGCTGCGTTTAACAAAGCAGGAGCTGGTCACATGTCTGTTTTTTATTTGTTTTGTCAAGACTATGCTGTTTTTATCACCATAGCTTTGTAGTCTAACTAGAAGTCTAGGATTGTGATGGCTCCTTGTTGCCCAGAATTGCTTTTGCTATTCTGTGTCTCTCCTGCTTCCATATGAACTTTAGGATTGCTTTCTCTAGTTCTGTGAAGAGTGCTATTGGTATTTTGTTTGGGATTGCATTAAATCTGTGTAACAGTTTTGGAAGTATGGCTGTTGTGACTCTATTGGTTCTGCCTACCCAGGAACAGGGAATATCTTTCCATTTTCTGATATTCTCTTCAATCTCCTTTTTCAAAGTAACTGCAGTTTTCATTACAGAGGTCTTTTACTTCTTTGTCTCTTCCGATCAGTTTTGGCTTGAAATCTACTCTGACTGAAATTAGGTTAGCTACTCCTGCTTTTTTCCAGGTTCCCATTGAAAAGGATATTGATTCCATTTTTTGATTTTTTAAATCTGTGAGTTTATTTTTGAGTTAAATGTATTTCTTGTATACTACATATTGATGGGTTTTGTTTCTAGATCCATTCTGACAATCTGTGCCTTTTGATGGGGGAATTGAGACTGTTCACATTGAGAGTTAATAATAAGGTATTGACTTATTTCTGTCATTGCATTCATTATTTTCCTGTTGCTGATTTCCTTATTATTTTTTTTTCTTTTGCTTAGCTGCTCATCCCACCAGGTGTATTCATTCTTTTTGGATTCTTGAGAATTTTTTGTAATGCTGGTTTTGTGCTCATGAATTTCTTAGTCAAGGAAGTACCTCCCATCAACTTTGAAGGAAAAATTTGCAGGATACATAAGTCAGAGTTAGAAGTTCTTATCTTTTAGAACTTGAAACACTTCACTCCTAGCCCTCCTAGCCTTCAAGTTTTGTGTTGAGAGATTACTGTAATTCTAATGGGTTTACATTTATATGTGATTTGTTGCCTTTCTCTTAACAGCTTTTAGGCTTTTTGTCCATGACATGAACTTCTGGTACTTTGAGTATTTGTGATGCAAAGAAGTTCTTTTTTGGTTGTGGGTTTTTGGGTTTCTATAATGCCTCACTTATCTGTACCTTTATTTCTTTCCCTATATTTGGGAAATGTTCTGCCATTATTTGTTTGAACAGGTTTTTTTAATGCTATTTTTGTTGTCTTCTGATTTTTCAACTGATTCCAGTTACTCTTAGGTTAGTCTTCTTGGTGTCATCTAGCAGCTGTGGGATCCATTTTTCATGTTCTCTTGTTGTTAGGGTGTCTTTGAGTAGCTGGTCTTTGAAGGTATCATTGTCTTCTGGTTCTGAAATTCTGTCCTCACACTGGTCACTTCTGCTGCCCATATTTTTAATATAATTTTTAATATCCTGGATTTCTAATTGAAACCTTTTCATGGATTCTAATTCTTTGCCAAACTGGTAATTCATTTTTGTATTATTTTGTTTAGCTCAGTTAGTTTTTTCTTAATGTCTTCTGAAAGTTCCTCGATCACCTTGGTTATTACTTCTGTTATCTGTTTAATTATATCTTCTGTGATCCTGCTGAGTACCTCTTTGATTTGTTTTCTAACCATGTCTGTTATCTTTTTGAGTAATTTGGGTGTGTGGCTTATGCTGTTCTGTTCCTTGATGTCCCCTGGACTGGCTTCAGGGGAGCTGGGGATTTTGGGAGACATTTTGTTGCCTTGTGTGCTCATATTTCTATTGTTTTTGTTTGTTCGCTTTGTTTTGTTGTGTGCTGAGGTTTGTATGCTTATCATGTAAAGACTTCGTTGCTAGAATAGAGATCTCTTTAGTTGCTATTCAGTGATGTACTTTGGGTGTGGCTAACTGTAATCCTTTCCCTCAGCCCCAATATGTAGCCAATTTGGTTAATTTGGGAGGGAGGATGCAGCGTAATTAGCTCAACAACTCAGTTCTCTGTGAATGTACTCTAGTATATTTAATGTCTCAAAGGTAATCTGAGTGTTGGTTTACAGAGAAATAGTGACAATTATGGAACACTGGTAGTATGAAGCAAATCAGCCAATAGTATTGTCCAAAACAAATTGGATATTAACATACCATAAACCCAATTTTTGTACTAACCTTAACTCTAGAGAAAAAATCCACAATTATGATGTAAACATTAAGACAACCGAAGTATAGAATTACAGCTAATATGTACTAATTGTGACAGCTATATCTCTGCTAATGGTAGAAAAGAATTCAACAGTTAACTATTGAAAGATTAATAAAGCTTTATGGTTATACTGTTAAAGATTGCATTTGGGAATGAGGGAATGCAAGAGGAAAAAATGGAAACCTTAAACTATATGAAAAGGCTGGGTATGGTGGTGCACACCTATAATCCCAGCACTCAGAAGGCTGAGGCAGGAGAATCACTGCAAGTTTGAGGCCAGCCTGGGCTACACAGTGAGTTCAAGGCCAGCCTGAACCACATAGTAAGACCCTGTCTTAAAAACTGAAACCAAAACCAAAACCAAACAAACAAAAACTATATGAGAAGGAGGAGAGAAGTGGTATAAAGGATCTTATTGGGGAGTAGAAGGATGCTTATATACTTAGTTTTATGGCTTGTGTCTTATTGTCCCCCCAAAGCCTCTTGTGGTCACTGGTGGGGCTTTTCAGAGATGACTGGATCTAGGGTGGGTGTTGCTGGGATTAAGTGTGTGATGTTGGGATCATGGGTGTGTGATTACTAAATTGGTCCACTGATGGTTTGGCATAGTTCTGTGTGTGGATAATGGGAACGGCCGCCCTAGATGTGCGTGCTACCTGCCCTAAGGGCATGTAGCCTGGATAGAATATAAGGGAGAGAAAGAGGGATGCTGTCATCATTTTCTGTTTCTTTGCTACTTCACTGCGTTGCTACCTCTGCCCACCACGAACTGCTTCTCCTCTGAGTTGCACCTCTGTCCTGTCACTGCCTTGTAGTCAGCCAACTATGAACTGAAACCTCTACTATCTGTGAGCTAAATAAATCTTTCCTCCTTAACTTTGGGTGTCAAGTATTTTGTCTCAGCAACAAGAAAAATAAGACACTTACAGACAGGTAAGAGAAAAAAACTGATGAGAAATAGAAAATTAAAAAAGTGAGAAAAAAGATATCATATGGGGGGTAAAAATAAGACAAAAAATTAAGGGGAAGAAAATTAAAAGGTAGAAGTGGAAAAAAGAAAGAATGAAAGAAAAAAAAGAAGTAAAAAAAGAGATAAGAAGCAAGGAAAAGCTGAGGATTTAGCTAAGTGGTTAGAGTGCTTGCCTTGCAAGCACAAGATCCTGAGTTCAATCCGAAGCACTAAAAAAAAAAAAAAGCAAGGAAAAAGACAAAGGCAAATTCTGCAGTCCCCAATAAACTGGTATAGAAGAAAGGAGGAGAAGAAAGAAGAAGGAAGAGGAGGAAGAGAAGAAGACTCAATAAAATACAACAAATCAAAAAACGAAACAAAAGAAAATATCTAAAAACAATGCACACACTCACAAAAATAAATACAAAAACCAAAAAACCCAAAATCCAAAACAAACAAAGAAAAACACACAAAAAAGAAATTTTTCTATGATTTTGAATGCATGCTTTTCCCATGGAATCTTCAATTTTGGGGCAGTGTCCAAGTCAAGATGTGTCCCTGCTCATGCTGGTAGATAAAGAAGGCAGTCAGACCCCAAGGTCATGCTGGATGGAGGCACAGGCAGGCAGTAGAATAAGAGTGAGGGTGCCAATGCCATGACTTTGAAATCCAGAGCAATTCAGGCTGAGCCTGGCCTCTGGCTGTGGCTTCTGGGTCTGTATCCTTTCACTCAAACCCCTCAAAGGGTCACTTGCCAGCCTGACTGTGACTCCCTGACCACAGCTGTCTCCTGTGACTGTCTCTTACCCAGCCACTGTGGGAACATGACACTGGGTGCCCTCAGGTGAACCCATCCATGGCTGCAGTAAGTCCTGGGCTCAAGCAAACACTCTCTCCCCAGAATGCTCTCTGACCAAGAAGTCTCTTCAGGGATATAGTGGGCACTTGAACTGGAGTCACTCACCAGTTGCTGCCAGTTGAAGGACTCACATGAGAGCAGCATTCCGTGATCTCCCTGCAGCCCACAGCATGTGCTGGTCCATTCCACCACTGTGTTTCCCTGAAGCCCTCTGGAGTCCACAGCTTTCACGTTGTCTCTGTAGATTTGCTCTCCCTTCCCAAGAGCCAATAGCCAGGAGCTGGGAAGAAAATGCAGGTTGTCCCTTTCCTTCTCTGCCTTGTGTTCTTTCTCTTCAATTTCTCCATAAGTTTTAATTTTCCTGTCAAATCCTTTCTGGTTCCTGGAGCTCTACTTCTCTTTTTTCTTCCCCAAGTTGTTGTTTTCCAGTGTCTGGATTCTGGATCTCAGTGAGGCTGAGTTCTTGTTTCTTACTACTCTACCATTTTTCCGGCAGTCACAGATGTCACTTTCAATCACATTATTTTCACCAAATAGATTGACATTATTTTTATTTGGTGGTACCGAGGATTGAGCCCAGAACTCTTGCAATGAACTACATCTGTAGCTCTTTGTTTTTTTGTTTTTTGACAGGTAGGATCTTGCTAAACTGCTAAAATATCTTGGCTAGATGTGAGCTTGCAATTCTCCTGCTTCAGCCTACCAGAGTGCTGGGATTATAGGCATGGTCCACCATGAGTGGCATATTATTTTTCTTCATGAGAGCGAAGAGTTTTTATTTTCTTAAGAAAAATTATTGAGCATTTTATACTATTGTTTTAATTTTTATTTTCCTGAATGTTTTATAATATATAACATTATTATATAAGGAGATATAACTTTTACATATATTTAACTGTATTCTTCAGACTATTTTATGAAGTACACATGATGAAAAAAATCTACCACCATTGTCCTAGAAACAGTTTTGCAGAGATATATATATAATGGTATTCGATGCACTGTTCATAATAAAGAAAAATTGGAATCAACAATGTATATGAAAATGAAGATAAATACATGGTATTTTCTTTAAAAAGTGATGATATGCTATAAGAAGTTAAATTGATCCCCAGCACCAAAAAAAAAGAACCTAAACTGATACTTTACAGTGAAATGTACCAAAATGAATCCATTTAAAAATGTAATATTGAACTAAAAACTTGGGTTGCAGTAGGATGTGTACAGTATTATGTCATAAAAATAAAGCAAAAAATGTAAACCAGTATTGTATACATATTATTTACCAACACATACATATGTAGCAGAGGAATCAAAACATGCATACAAATAATTTACATCAATTTCTTATAGCTGCTCTGGTGAGGGAGTAGAAAGGGCTTGGGAAAGGTATATGGAAGACTTTAAACACTGTTTTTGGGTGAATGTAATTATACATAAATAATGCCTCGATAAAAACATTTTATGTGAAAAAATGAGGCAAAGAAATAAAAAAGATTTGGGAGACAGAATACACACTGGCTGTGTTTCTAAAAAAGATGTGGAAAAGTAAAATTGAAAATAATTTTAAGCCCTCACAAGCACAAGGCCCTGAGTTTGACCCTAGCACCAAAAAAAAAAAAAAAAAAAGAAAGAAAGAAAGAAAATGCTCTAAGGGAACTATCCAGACTAGTTTTCAAACTATCATCTAATAGAAAATTTCAAGAAAATACAAAAGTTGATAGAATGATACGATGAACATCTACATAGTCAATATTCAGTTTTAGCAATTGTCAATTTATGGCTAATTTTATTTCCTATAAACCCCATATTTTCCCCCTGCTCCTCTGTTATTCTGAAGCAAATGACAGACATGATATAATCTGAACCATAAACATTTTAGTATGATTCTCTAATAAATAATGACTCTAAAAAGATAACCAGAATATCATTCGCCTACCTAAAGTCATTAATAATAATTCCTGAATGTCATCTACTATTCAGCCAGAGTCAAATATCGAATTGTTTTGCGAAGTTCTACATTGTTGTTTTTAGAGTTTCACTCAAAATCCAAATAAAGATCACATACTGCACTTGATATATCTTTTTTTTGGAGGGGGGGTTGCTGCTAGGGATCGAACTCAGGGCCTTGTGTTTGTTAGGCAAGTGCTCTACCACTTGAGCTAAATCCCCAGCCCCTGTTATGTCTTTTAAATCCTTTTGTTTGTAAGTTTTCCCTTTCTTCTCTCCCCTTGCAATTTATTTGTTGAAAAATCTGTTTCTTAATGTAAGGGCTTATTCTATTATGGAAATAACTACCTCCCAAATGTAGTGAGTTGGTTTTGGAGTGTTTTATAGTTATTCTTTTAATATTTCAGGTGTATTCTGAAGATTTTTTGACAAAGCCACCAACTGGTGACATAGGATTATCTCTCCGCAGTCTACTATGTTGTTACTTTTTGCAGTTTGTCTCAAGGCCACACTCTTATGGCTGAGAGTGCTGTTTAGACACCAACCAGACACAAATTACTTACAGTTGTTGGGGGATCATCTGCTCCATCAGGGGAAACATTTAATCTTTCTTCTTTTTCCAAAATTATATCAACATTTTGCATCATAGCATTTTTTATATCAATCACTTGACTCTTCATTGTGGAAATCATGCTGTTACCTTGAATTTTATTGTATTTCATCTATATAAAATTGAAATATAATACAAATTTTATTTTATTTTATTTATTTATTTTTTTTTTTGGTGGTGCCGGGGATCGAACTCAGGCCCTTGTGCTTGCAAGAAATTTTATTTTTTATAAATGAAATGTATTATAGTATATTGTACAAATGAGAACAAAGGTGTGAATCTCACATGTACTAGCAATCAACTAAAACTCAAATTGTCCACCTTAATCTTACATAAAGAAGGATGGGTACACTAATGTATTCAATCAGCAGTAATGGTTTTAAAAAATGAATTGTTCATTTTAAAAAATAGACTATCTTTTAAAGTAGTTTTAGGTCAACAGAAAAGCTGAGAGGAAAAATACAGTTTTCCCATTTACTCCTTTGTGTCTACACATACCCATGTACCATTCTTTATTTTTGTTTGTTTGTCTGTTTTGAGACAGGATCTCACTGTGTAGTTCAGGCTGATCTTGAACTCATTATGTAGCCCAGGCTGGCCTCAAACTCACAGCGATCCTCCTGCCTCAGCCTCCTGAGTGCTGGGACTACAGGCATGCACCACCACACCTGGCACTTGTTTTTTTCTGGAATTTAGGATTGAATCCGGAGCCCTCACACTGAGCTACCCTCCCAGCTCTTTTTTAAATTTCTTATTTTGTGATGAGGTCTTGCTAAGTCACTAAGTTGCCTGGGGGGGGGGCGGCTCAAACTTTCCTCAGCCTCCCAGAGTGCTAGGATCTTAGGTGCACACCATTATGCCTCACTTACATGTACCACTCTGTGCAAAGATCTGTGTGTGTGTGAATATATTTGCACATGTGTGTGCCTACAAATATGCTCATTGTGCCATTTTACTAATTTCAGTGTCAATTCATAGGGAAATGATAAAATAAATTATGGCACTTTGCAGTGGTTCAAAATTGGTAATGCTCACATATAACAAAAAAGATCTCTCTGATATATTGTTACATTAAAAAATAAACTATAGAGTAACATAATTTCTCCAACAGTATATCCTGGTCACTTTTATAAGGTACTTTACACAATATTAACTCTTTTAATTCCTAAATTGCTGTATAAAGTAGCATTCTTGTCATCTTTTATTTTCTAAATAAACAAAATTGAGAGAAATTACTAATTTGTCCAGAGTTACACAGATAGAGGTGGAACAAAGAGTCACACTCATGGCTGGGGGTGGAGCTGAGTGGCAGAATGCTTGCCTAAGATGTGCGAGGTCCTGAGTTGGAGCCCCAGCAATGCATTTAAAAACAAAAAAAGGATGAAGAAGAAGAAAAAAATGATTTACATTCAAGAAATGCCATACTCGAAGCCTTTGCCCACTGTATGAACAATCCCAGTTTTAGTTAAAAAGTTCGTATACATTTATGTTAGATATACATTATAAATACAGACACTCCTCTCCCCAATAATTCAGGAGATGACATACCAAATTGTTAAGAGGGCTCACCTTGGGGGGGCTGTGATTCTCTACATTCAGATTGCAAAGAGACACTCATATTTCCTTAAAATGTTTTTGAATTTCCTCACATTATTAGTGAGCACTACTTTTGCAACAGAAAATGATATTAAAACTCTCTGGTCTGTGAAGGTGATCTCACCCACCTTAAACAGACCCGTGATCTTGCAGATTATAAAACTATGATTCATATTCTGGGAATTGCTCACTGCTTAGCTGCAGAAATGGGATGGTTTAGCGTTGAGTTCTGTCCCCCCAAAAGATATGTTGAAGTCCCAAGTCTGTGTGCATGTGAATGTAATTTTATTTGGAAATACAGAATCTGCCAAAAAAAATGTATACACACTTAAGGAAAAGAAAAACTTGTCTAAATATTTTAATACTAAATTTATTGTGACATCATGAGATTAATGCAAGTTACCTTTGGCCGCCACAATTACAAGAGGTGCTCGTAGTGGTGGCCATTAATTTCCAGGCACTTACTACGCGGCGAACCGCAGCCTGAGTAATCTGGGCACTCTAAGGGCCGGCAGTGTGGGGGCGTTCTGGGATACACGACATCCTCTGGGGTCTCCTATCTGAGGATAACACCATCCGTTGAAAAAAACATCATACTATTTTTCTCTTCCTGAAGTGTGTATATATTTTATTTTTTTGGTGGACTCTGTAGTCTTTGCAAATGTTAGCAAATCTAGATGAATAGTTAATACTTGATTTTAATTTTTGTTCATTTTTTTCTCTTTTTAAAGGGTTGACATTTTCAATCTGAGGGAATTATCTAATTTTGGCAAGATAAAGTATTCATGGTCCGTTATACATATATTTTAAAAATTTAAAAACTAGTCTTTGGGGTTGGCGCGTTTTTGTTAATTACAAGAAATGTGACAATTTTTATACAAAATTTGTATGGATTTCAAGCTTACCAGGTTTGTTTGTTTATAAATGTAAAACAGAAATTTCTTTGATTTAGATGCGTCAGTTGCTTAACAATATGCATATTTTCCCACAGTAACTCGTTTTCTGGGAGCTGCACTAATAACATATTTTGTTCTGTTGAGTATGTAGAATTCATCATAACAAAATGTATGAAGTTAATATGAAATCATTTAGCCTTTTTTTTTGAGACAGAATCTCACTACATAGTTCAAGCTGTCCTTGAACTCACTATGTAGCCCAGACTGGCCTCGGACTCATGGCGATCCTCCTGCTTCAGCCTCCTTAGTGCTGGGATTACAGATGCGTGCCACCATGCCCGGTTTATCCTTAGGTATTTTGTCAGGCTGTGTGGCAGACACATGCCACGATGGTCTCCAGCGGATCACATCCCTGTCTAGTCCCCTAGTTTTGAGCATGTCTTGCTTTTAATCCACAGACACAAAGTATCCTATGTCACTGCTGTGATTATGACACGTGGCATGAAACCCAGCAGATGGAGTGATGACCAGTCCTTTGCTGGCCTCAAGGATCAAGCACACAAGCAGAGGGAGCCCTCATGCAAAGGAACAGCCAGCACTCTCCAGGTTTGACCTCTCTGCGCTGCAGCCAGCACAGAGTTGTATCCTCACACAGCGACTCCATACCTGAGCGAGTGGACGGAGGGCTTCTCCCCGGGGCTTCCGGTGAGGACAGGGGTCGGAGGACACGTGGCAGGCCTCGTGAGGGAGACCCTCAGAGGAGAAGCCAGCGAGGGCTGGATCCCTGAGCCACAGAGCTGAGAGACAGGCGTGGGGGTTTCTTCGTCTGCTAAGTTTGTGGCAATCCCTTCCATACAAACAGGGATGCAATAGAGGTCTGCTTAAGATGTTTTTAATTGTGGATGGAGTTCAGACACACACAGTGGAACTGACTCTCAGGTACCCATCACCTGGTTTCAGCAGTTATCCACCCGTGACCGATGCTATTTCATCTCTGCCACTGCCCTCTCCCCAAGCAAACACCAGGTTCCAGCATGTTAGTCTGTAAATGCTTAACAGTGTATGTCTAAAAGATACGGCCACATTTTTCCTAAATATAAAACCACAGCATTATTACCTCTCGCAAAGGTTCTTAATGTCATAAAAATTACAGTTTGTACCTAAATTTATCTAAAACAAGTCACTGCAGCCAGGTGTGGTGGCGCACGCCTGTAATCCAGCATGCTCAGGAGGCTGAGGCTGGAGAATCACAAGTTTGAGCCCATCCTGGGCAGCTTAGCAATTTAGTGAGAACCTGTCTCAAAATGAAACGGCTGGGGATGTATCTTAGTGCGAAGGCCCTGGATTCGATCCCCAGTACAGCCAAAACAACAACAACAAAAAACCAAAAATGAAAAACAACCCCACAAAAGTCATAGTTCTTTTATAGCCCTTTTGTTGAACCAGGATCCACTGCTGGGCATGGTGACTCACGTCAGTAATCCCAGCACTCTGGGAGGCTGAGGCAGGCAGATGGAAAGTTTGAGCCCAGTCTGGGCAATTTAGTGACTTAGTGAGACCTTGTCTCAAAAATAAAAAAGGACTGGGGATGTAGCTCAGGATGAAGGCCCTGAGTTCAACTCCCAGTACCACGAAAACAAAACAAACAACTAAAATACACTTATTGCATTTGATGGGTAGGTCTTTTATCTCTCTTCTAATCTTTTTTGTCCCTGCTTGCAATTAGTCATAGACTTTCCTGTTTTCGCATTTGCTGAATAATTATTTCAGTATCATTTAACTGTGGTCACTGATCTCTCTCTGTTTCCGCTAACTGGAGACAGACCTAAAGAGTTGGTCAGATTCAGGTTTGAGGTTTGGGGGTAAGACTATTTCAGATGTGCTGTTCTATACATTTACTGATCGCCTCTTGATTTGGGGTTAGGAAGCAAACAACGACGATTTTAGGTGTTTTGCGCCAGTTTCACCCATTAGGAAGTTCCTCATCAGCGTTCACCTCATTTTTAATCCGTTATTGATGCTAATTGTCTACCACCATGATTTCACAGGGGATTAAAAATGGCAATATCTTATCACTTTATTATTTATTGGCTGGGATATTTTGATAGAGAAAACACAACTTTCCCTCTCACCTATGTGGTTCCTTTGAGGCACAGAGGAATGGGGTTGGCCAATAGTATCTTCTGAAGTTGACCGATGAGGGATATTTGCCCCTCGGTAGTGTCTAGGAATTCATGGAGTTTAATATACTGATGTGTTACAACCCACTACATTGAGGGTGTGTGTGTGTGTGTGTGTGTGTGTGTGTGTGTGTGTGTTGGGGGCTGAGTCCAGGGAGCATGAAACTACATCCCTAGCCCTTCTAAATTTTTAAATTTTAATACAGGGTCTCACTAAGTAGCCCAAGGTGGCCTCAACGTTGAAATCCTCCTGCCTCAGCCTCTTGAATATCTGGGATTATGGATGTGGGCCACTGTACCTGTCTAGGTATTGCTTTTTTGCGGGGTGGTGCTGGGGATCAAACTCAGGGCCTTGTGCTTGCTAGGCAAGCGCTCTACCACTTGAGCTAAATCCCCAATCCCCTAAGCATTGCTTTTGATGCTCGAATTACTCCATTACTGCCCAGGACAGCCTCTTCAAGTTGGCACTTTGTACATGAGCTTGCTGACTGTGATAGCTTCCTTATTTTAGAGGGACAACATGTTTCTGGCTTATATATTTTCTACCTCATATCTGGAATCAGGCCTGCTTTCTTTAGGTAGAAAGATGATATTCAGACACTATGATCTAGACTTAGGTTGCTCACTACATTTAAGTTGGTTTTTAGGTTTTTTCAGTGGATAGACAAGGAACTAAAAACATGTGGGGGGAAATTTGGGATTAGAAAGCTTTACTTCTTTTGTAACTGTGCTTGCTGAGAATCTTGATTTTTAACTCAGTTATTCAAATATATATTTATATTTACGCAAGCCAATTTGAGACTAGTAATAGTATTAATACTAACAATGTAACTCTTCAAAATAGATGCTTTATTTTTAGTTCTCTTTGCTCATTAGGAGATAATCTCACTAGGAAATACATTCAAATTATTGTGTTATAGTACCACTTGAAATAAATTTTTATAGTTTCTTACATTTTTAACCTAACATACAGTTAGGTTCTTTTTTTTATTTTGTTTTTGAGTTTTAGGGATTATTTTAAAAATTAAAAGATTTTATACATATGTATACATAAAATGTATCAATTTAATAATTTTGGGGGTTCTTTTTTTTATCTTTTTTTTTTTTTTTTGTGGTGCTGGGGATTGAACTCAGGGCCTTGTGCTTGCAAGGGAGGCACTCTAATCACTGAGCTAAATCCCCAGCCCCTGCTTCTTTTTTTTAGACAGGGTCTCAATATGTAGTTCAGGCTGGCCTTGCACTCATTATGTAGACTAGGCTGGCAGCGATCCTTCTGCCTCAGCCTCCCAAGTACTGGTATTATAGTTGCGCACTACCACATCCAGCTCAATTTAACATTTTAAAAGGCTATAGTTCAGTGGTATTAGTACATTTACATTGTTACACAGCTTTCAGCACCATCCACCTGCAGAACTTCTTCATCTTCCCACACTGAACCTCTGTGCATAGCAAACATTAACTGCCATGTCCCCTCTTAATCTCCCCAGTCACCACTCCACTTTCTATCTACTTTAGGTAGTCAGGGTGGAATTGTAGAGCATTTGTCCTTTAGTGACCTCTTATTTCACTTAGTAGGGACAACTTTTAAAATTTTAATGTAATAGTATTTTATGATAACACAAAGCCTTTTCATGGTTCCAACGTCAAATGTGCAACGTAAGTTTCCCCAAAGCAGCCTTCCAATTCCTGCCATTCGTCCTGTCCTTCTCTCCTCACCCCTACACAGCTAATTATGTAATGGTTTTTGGTTTGGTACTCCCCCACCCTTTGATTTTTAAACAGTACATAAGCAGACACATACTATTTTTGTACTTATTTCCTCTTTCTTAAATGGTTGCATTTAAGAATGGTAAATAAAGTGTACCACACACACTTCTTCTTGCTTTAGTGCTCCATCATGGCCATCATTCCTCATCTGTCTATGGAAATCGCTCTCATTCTTCTTCTTTCGTGCTGGGGATCGAACTCAGGGCCTTGTGTTTGGTAGGCAAGTGCTCTACCACTTGAGCTAAATTCCCAACCCTCATTCTTCTTCACAGCTCCTAACTCATAGTGGATTTGTCAGCTGTAACCCTCGTAATATTTTTTTCTCTATCTTGTTCCAATTTTACTACATGTGCCGCTGAAGCGAGTACAACACTGACAATATTTAGGACTACAACTTGAAGTACGTACCATATAGTGTCCTAATACTTGCTGAAAATCTGCAGCAGCTGCATTTGAAGGAGAAAAATGCTCTTGTGACAGCAAAGGATTTCTTGTAAAAGTGTCACTAACCTGGGGAGATAAATGGAAATATGTAACCTATATAGATAATAATTTCACCTGGAGAATTACAGAGCCTGTATTCATTTGAAGCAAAGCCTGGCAGAAACCTGAAAGAAATCGCAACATTCCTGGCTTTTTGGTGACAGGGCATGCTTTCTACATTAAGATGCAGTATGTATGAAAACTCTTTGCCCCAGACTGACCCTTTCTCTGCTGCTGGACAGAACAGGAACTCTTGGTGGAACTGCGAGCGTTGCCCTCACATGGTAGACTCCAGGACTGGCGGGGAGGGGCAGGTACTGCCTTGTGGCGTCCGACCTTGTCTAAACAGTGTCGTGTTTCCCTCCTGCTCCCACCTTCAAAATCCACCCGACGATAAAACAACAGTGGTCACTAAATGCCACGACTTTCTATCAAACCCCAGTTACAGGCTATTTCAAAACCTTGCAACAGAATTCTGGACTGTTTGTACTTAATATTGTATTTCACAGAAGCAGTGGTAAATATTACGTAGTTGGCAATTCTGTGTCACCTGGAAAGGTGGTGAAGTTGGGACATTTCGTTGCAGTGGGCAGAAAGAAAACAAATTGGTATATTCAGTTAAGCGGTCGTGTAGCGTCTGCACTCTAGATACCGTCTAGGCGTAACTGAAGAGCAAACTACAATATTCAGGCCTTGTCGTCTTGGACCCATCCATGGGTGGGTACAGTTTGCGCTGTGCCGTGCAAGTGAGTACACGAAAGAGACAGTGCCTGTGTGATGCATGACTCTGACGGGACAGTAATTATTAGTGACTAGTGTACAGATGGTTCTTTGTTAATATTTTTATTAAAATATTTATCCTGAATTATATATTTGCAAATACAACAGAAGATTAGTATCATTTACTTTGAAATATAAGAAACCAACACAGAAATGACCAGAAAAGTGGTTTTGTTCTTGTCTGCCTCTCGACTGCCTTCCTGAAGTCTCCTGCTGGCTGGAGACCAAACTTGGGGTACAGGAACAACAGGTGCTACTGCTGAGGTTAACTACCCTGCAGAATTTACCAGATTCCCTCTACCTGCAGAAGTACGTAGACATAAATGCTCTATTCATCATAGTTTATAATTGCTGGGAATTCTCAGTTAAAACTTTCCTTAGACATAATTTGTCTTGCTTTAAAAATAATTCTTATTTACCTCTTATAATTGATTTCTATACTCTAACAGAAGTGCCTTTAGAATATTGGTTTCCAAAATTTTTGTGACTTATCACCCCTTCCATATGATTATTTGCAAATTAAGACATGTACTGTTGAAAAATTGTACTGAATATTAGGGTAGCTTAATTTATTTCTTCATTTTAAAAACAAAATAAATATAAGGAAAGGTTTTAATGCATCTGTGTGGATGGCCTTTGCAGACCTTGCCTAGAATCAGGAAGTGTGGAAACAGGAGAGGGGTAAAGGATGAGATTAGGAACCCTTTGAAGGTTATAACTGGCTCTGCAGATGACCAGGGGATAAGTGGCTGCGTGGGTTAGTGACGTCACCAGTGAATCAACCAGAGACCTCGTGACTGCCACAGCTGACAAGTCCTTACAGTCTTACAAAAAGTCACTTACTTCTCTGAGAAATGCAGATGGAGCCACCATATCTGAGGCCTTGTCTGTAGCACATAAGTAAGTGATTCCGTCGATAAGGAGAGTGTGGTAGACATAGCTTTGAAAAGAACACATTTATTTACAAATATTGAAGAAATTAAGTGCCCATGCCAAGAATTTGACTTAATTTTTGAGCTGTCATTACTGGTATAAAAACTACATAAATAACTTTATAATTAGAATGATTAAAAGAGCGTTTTCTCTATTTGATGTCAAATCAAAAATGTGTATGATTTGAATATATATTTAAAATTGTGGGGCTGGGGATTTAGCTCAGTGATTAGAGTGCTTGCCTTGCAAGCACAAGGGCCTGAGTTCGATCCCCGGCACCACAAAAAAAAAAAAAATTGCATCAGTAAAAACAAACATTAAAGAGAAAATGACTAATCTGAATATATATGTATAATATATACAAATTTTGGAACAATAAGTAAATTTATTTGTGTATTTGTTTTTGTTCTTTCGGTTTTTAGACAGGGTCTCCCTATGTAGTCTAGACTGGCCTCAAACTTGTAGGGATTCTCCTGCCTCAGCCGCCTGAGTGCTGGGATTACAGGCCCAGCTAGAAATGATTTTTAATGTTACAAATGTGAATATCTGATGTTCAGGATATCTTATTAACTGACAAAAGCAAGGTGGAGAAAAGAGTGTGTAATACCTCTGTTTATCCCATAAGCTGCTATAAGGAAATATGAATGTAGTCATGTATTTTATAATGTATTTTTATAGAAAACATTTCTTACAGAAAAAAAGAAAAGAAAAAGAAAATTACAAACCAAAAACTTGTTCAAAATGCTTACCTATATAGTGTATGAGAGTAATGTGGAGAGAAAAGGAATGAAAATTAGACATTTTGAAGGAACATTCTAAGTTTGATTTTGGAAATATTCCGGGTTTTGCATAGTTAGAAAATGTTATTAAGTCTATCTTTTTTGAAAGAGTAATCACTAAAAATCAAAAACAAAATGAGAAAAATGACTTGTATTGCGTAGCCCAGGCAGGAGATGACTGTGGCTTGGTCACTATTTAGAAGGGAAAGGCATCAGGGCTCGCTGACGGTTGGGTCTGGATGTAAAGGAGACGAAAGTCGAAGCTAACGAAGGTTGTCAGCCTAAGGAACTAAAGGGATGTATGGAAGATTGCAAGAGGAGGCTTTTTTTTTAAAGACAGGGTCCCATCGTGTAGCTCAGGGTGGCCTTGAACTCTCAGCAATCCTCTTGCCTCAGTCTCCCGAGTGCGCCACCATGCTCGGCTAAGGAGGCTTTGCTTCTGCTTTAGATGCTCAAGCAGAGCTATGCACAGGCAGTTGGAATGTGAGTCTGGGGTTCAGGGAAGGGGTCTTCAAGAAAGGCTCGAATCTGAATGCACATTATAGGTAAGCAAACAGCAAATGAGGAAGGCGCCCGATTTAGAAATAGTGTCAACTTATTATTTGACTACAAACAAAACTAGGTTCTTACCATTTGCAACCCCCAATAAATTACTGGGCCTAGGAGCTAGCAATGAGTATGAATGATTGCTGACATCTCAGATGGACATATAAGATCATAAGTACCACCTGATGGAAAAACAGTTTTGCCAAAGAGATTGAGCCTCTGGATCCAGCTGCATGGAACATGGTGAACTGAATTTTGAGTATGCAGTTAGCAAACCTACTTGTAGACTGTGGGAAACACTGTGTGTTCCTTAACAATAAACTACAAGAAAAGGAAGTGGATGGTGGAGGATGAAGGGTATATTTGAACAGACTTAGTCTCAGCACTGTAGGAGAACAAAGCAAGAGGATTGCAAGGTTGAGCCTAGCCTGGGCAATTTAGACCCTGTACCAAACAAAGGTGGGGGAGGGTTAGGGATGTAGCTCAGCGTGAAGGCCTTGGGTTCAATCTGCAGTACCATATATGAAAGAGAGGGAGGGAGAGGAAGGGGGAGACAGACAGACAGACAGACAGACAGACAGAGACAGAGAGGGAGAGGGACAGAGGGAGAGGGACAGAGGGAGAGAGCGAGACAGAGAGAGAGAAGGAGGGAGAGATCAAATTAAAAAATGGGCACCACTGGGCTGTAATCTGAGGGTGCACCTTTGGGTGCTGGGCCAATGAAAAATCGAGGAAGGAATTGTCATAGTAGTTGATTTTGATTTTGGGAGAGAAAACAATAAATGGCACAGAACACATGATGGGGAGTTTTGGGGTGACTGGCAGGGTTCTGTTTTATTGGCTTTGATGGCAGTTGCTATTGGTAGTCCTCTATAGTACTTCACAAAGATATATATATATATTTGTTTGATTTCTTTTTTCTTGTTTTTGTTTTGAAAAGTTTCACTAAGTTGCCCAGGCTGGCCTGGAACTCCTGGGCTCATGTGAGCCTCCTGCCTCAGTTTCCCTAGTAGGTGGGTCTATGGGCAGTTACCTCTGCACCAGTTTCCACGTGGTTTTTATAACTGTGTTTTACTTTGCAACAAAAAGGTTAAAGCAAACCTACTCGTGGGTCTGGTGATTTATCTCAGTAGTTAGAGTGCTTGCCTACCAAGCACAAGGCCCTGAGTTCAATCCCTGGCACCAAAAAACAAAACAAAACAAAGCAAACCTACTGCTGGGTGTGGTGGTACATGCCTGTAATCTTAGCCCTCGGGAGGTTGAGGCAGGAGGATTGCTGTGAGTTCAAGGCCAGCCTGGGCTATATAATGGGTTCAAGGCCAGCCTGGACTATATAGCGAGACTCTGTCTCAAACAACCAAAAACTAAAAATGACAACAACGAAAACCCCAAACCTACTCATAAAAAAAAAAAAAAGGACCTAAAAATAGCAGAAGCTCTCTTTGCCCTCACCTGTTCCTTCATTAGCAAGTGTTTTCAGGATTGGTTTAGGCCAAAGCATGTGATATCACAAGTAAAACTTAAGATGATGGCTATTACTTTTGGTGTTATTAAAGATATTTTTAAAGTATAAATTTCCTTTTTTTATTAATGAAATGTTTGGGTATACCAAAAATATGGAGAAAAATAACAAAACACTTTTAGACTCATCACACAGTTAAAGTGTTCGAGATACAATTAACATTCCCTATGCCTCCTTCCTCAGTTTCCCCTATGTCTCCTTCATCCCCTAGGTCTCCTTCCCTTTGCAGAGAGTGATCTGTATCTTGAAGGAGGTATTTATCATTCCCATGCATCATTTTACACTTTTCCATAAGTGATTTTACACTTTTTTCTGGGGGCTCAATCAAGAGTATGTGCAACTAGTGTTTTTAATGCCACCATTGGAATTATTAGCTAGTAACCGAAAATGTTGACTTGTATTAGAACATACCTTCCCATTTTCACTGTGGTCTTTGGTTTGGCTCTAAGAAGTACTAGGCTAAGTACTTTTGCTGCTGCTTCCTAAAAATAAACAACCAAAATTTACTCCATAGAAGATTATAGTGTTTTTCATTAGTTCCTAAATTTACCAATACTCTAATTAGTTTATTAAAGAAAACCTTCCTGCCTCAGGCAGATGACCTCTAGGATCCTGTCTAGCTCCAGGACCCCCAACAGTGGTGACTGGACACTATGTTAATCAGGTTTGGTTTTCTTCAAATCCATATAAAATTTTTGTGATGATCCTTGGCACTGAGGGAAGCCGTGGTACCACTCTCCTTTCTTCCAACCTGAACCGCCCCTTAAAGTTCCTCGCTGTCCTTTTTCTCCTCCTTGGTTGGTTTTCTGCACAGCAGACATTCCACACCTTTAATCTCCTCTACTTTTACACTGCCCTACTCCTGCCAACTTCTTTACTTCCAGCATACTTCACAGAGAGGCCACCGGGCTTCTGAAAGTCTTCATTTCTCCACCCTTACTAAAGGTTTATTGAGAACCCACCACTATAATGTTACAGGCTGTGCAGCCACAGATGAAGAGAGTCCCTCTTTTGAAGTTCAAGGGCAGAGACAAATAGGTAAAAGATTCCAATTCATCTTGGTAAGTAGTTTAGTAGAGGGGTGCCAATTAGCCTGGGCATAGAGAAACCGTCCAGGAAAAATTGAGAAGCATCAAAGCACAGAAGAGGTTATACTGCCCCCAAGTGGGCCCATGGTTTAGAAAAAAAGATGGATTCAAGGTATTCCCAGGACACAGAATTGACAGATGTGAAGAAGGTGAAGAAGCAAGAAAAACTGAGGACGACTCCCAGGTTCCAGCTTGGATGGCTCAGTAGAGCTACCCAATAAGATCTGAAACATGCAAGAGGGAATCTGTTAAGAAAGATAATTTACTGGACATGATATGTTTGAACTTTTTCCACTTGGCAGTCCAATCTGGAGAGAGCTAACTTTGGAAGTGGATTTGGCAGTAACCACAGGAAAGGTGTCATGGGTATGAACGAGCGGGTTAAGTTCAAAGAGGATTGCAATTAAAGCCCCGAGGAGCGCAACACGAAGGGACCCCGTCCACTTTTCTGGCCTTATCTCCGGGCCCTACACGTTGTGTTCCTGTGCTCTAGTCACCCTGAGTTCTTGGGAATCCCCCAGCACACCGCGCTGTTCCCTCTGCGGGATTCTCATTCCCCTTCCCCCTGCCAGGCTGGGACTGAGTCTCATACGCCAGGCACTGTAATTTGTGGTATAATCACTTCCACTGTAGCCGGCGGGGAGCCCCCCATCATCCTAAGTGCTACAGAATGTTCACCGCTGACCTGCACTAATAAGGCTTTGTACACTCTAGGACAACCGTGTGGACATAAAGGGAATAAGGAGTTCCAGGGACAATGTCAGGCCTATCTTCACTGCCGGATCCTTCACATTCTTTGGGATTTTGCAAGTACGACATGTTCGCTAAATGTGTGGTGAACTGCAGGTCATTACTCCGCAGGCGAGAGACTCCTAAGGTCTGCGGAGCTGGACGTGAGTACAAATCACTGTCACACGGAGGTGCCTGCAGTACCAGACCTCACCCCTGGGGGCGCAAGTCTGGGAGTCAGGACTTCTCGCGGGACGGGGCGGGGCCTCTCTCGGGGCGCGACGTGCGCCCTGAGAGCCGGTTCCGGCCGCCCCGCAGCGCCGCCTCTTGAGGAAGATGCTGGGCCTGGCGCCAGTTGCGAGGACCGCAACCCTCGGAAGCGCAGGCGTGGACCCGCAGGTACCTGATAGGAGCCGCCGGTCAAGGCCAGCTGCGCTAGGACCGCTCGGCCATTAGCAATGCAGCTGTAGGTGATCGTCATAGCGCGCAGACCAGTGAGGGAAAGGATCCTGCCGGTTCTAACCGCCCGCCTCAACCTCGGGGCGGGGCTCCGGGCGCAGGCGGCCCCTGCGCAGGCGCGTGGAACGGTTGCTTGGCAACAGGGGGCGGGGCCAGTTGTGGGCCGAGCTGAGCCTGTGAGCCGGATCCGTTAAAGTTATTTAAGAGCGCTTTTCTTTCATGGGGTTTACCTGCTTATGATTCGCTCGCGACCGGGAGGTGTAAGATGCACACGTTGGTTTGAAGTAAAATTCATCCATTCACGCATTGGCTGAGCTTTGTTATGTGCAGAGCCTTGGGCTGCTGGGTGTGAGAGGCGAAGGCCCTGACTGAGCAGCTCCGGGGCCCGTCGCGGTTCCCGGCGCGCGGGCGGATGTGTGCTCCAGGGACAGAGAGGCAGGAGCAGGGCTGGACAAGATTTTTCAAAAGCACAAATCTAAGGTAGCTTAGGTTAGAGCACAGCTTTTGAAATCACTATAGGACGTTGGCATTTGCTCGGTGCCTTTTCTACAGCCCAACCTTTCTCAGACTGTTTCCTTATCTGTAAAATGGGAGCAGATGTCAGATTTAAATGAAGTAATTATGTAACATACTAGCATATGGTAGATGTGCTGTTGCAATCTCGATTGTGATAAGTACGTAAATAAGAATTAGTTTCTTGCTTACAGTGCCCTATCTTTAAAGGAAAGACGATTATTATCGTGGCAGGAGGTGAAAGCAGGTCATCAATTCAGTTTACTTTAACTCAGTGCAATTAAATTGGGATTGACAAGGAAACAGACAAACCGATCTAGACTCTAGCTCTTGAGAAAAATGCCGTGTTGAATCATGTATCCTGTTATAGAGGGGAAATCTTTTTTTTTTTTTTTTTTTTTTGGTACCGGGAATCGAACTCAGGACCTTATGCTTGCGAGGCAAACACTAACCACTGAGCCAGATCCCCAGCCCTAGAGAGGAAATCTTGAATCAGTGTCTTACCAGTTTAGAAGTACTGTTTGTGTAACAGGTACGATGACTGGTTCGCAAGCACTTGGTCACAGACTTCTGTGTGGGAATGTATACTAATTCTAAGGTGATGCTTTGGTAGTGTTTGTGATTTACAGTAAAGCTAAGCTGAATAAACTTGGCCACATTGCACTGCTCTTCTGATTAGTAAATGGTGGAGCTAAAAGCGACTGAGCAAAGAAATCAGGAGCTATAGTAAAATTATTTTTTAAAGTTATTAAAATGACTTAAATTTATTTATTAAGCAACCATCTCATCGTTGGAAAGGTGTATGTGGGCCCTTCCCTATCTCACTGTAACCTTGTCATGTTAAAACAATCCTATGAAACAGGTGTCCTGGGTTCATTTTGCACAAGCCACATTGTCAGGCCAACAGAAAAGATCAATACAACCTCCTCTTCCCTTTAAACCCCTTCTCTTCTCCTTTCTCAGCTTTCAGCCGAGCAGTCATCCCAAGCCTTTAATTCTCTCCTCCAGTTGAATATTGTTCCACCCAATTGTGCTTTTTAATTTTCCTTTCTGCTGTATTCTACCTGGTGAGTGTGGTATCCTCTGGTCCCTACCAGGCCTCCTAAGGTGAATTCAGGATGTCTCTGCTCCCTTCTTTCACCACAGGGTGGCATCTCTGTGTGTATATGGTGTGTGTGTGTGTGTGTGTGTGTGTGTGTGTGTGTGTGTGTGTGTTGGGGTCCTTCCCAATTGTGGTCTGC